>BQNB010053253.1:0-21295 GCA_026074375.1 Tanacetum coccineum | reverse complement strand
CAAATAAGCATATTCTAAATGAGATGGTAAGTCCTTTAATTCCAATTCCGGAGGCTCTTCAATTGAAGATTTGGCCTCGGTAACTTCACTTTGTTTAAGGTCCATCGGAGGAAGTTGAAACGGGTCATCATTTAACAATTGTTCAAGCACATAAATGTCTTCCTCCGGATCACAATCATCATGATCACTTTCCAAAGAAATTGATTTGTCATAAAGATAAGCATCAATTTCTTCCAAAGTAAATTCAGAAGTAAACGGCTCGGACGTCGAAGTGGGATTGCCACTTGAAAAATCATCACTAGGAAATCCTAACAATTCCGGAGCATACTCCTCACAAATTTCATCAATGATGTCAATTCGGTTTACCGAATTGTCATCCGTAGAGGAATATTTCATGGTTTGGTCTAAATTGAAAGTGACGGCTTCGTTGTCAACACGGAGGGTGATTTCTCCTTCGTAAACGTCAATTAAGGTACGACCGGTTTTCAAAAATGACCTTCCAAGTATAAGAGGTACTCGGGGATCAGCTTCGAAATCGACAACTACAAAATCGGCGGGAAAGTGGAATTTTCCAACTTTAACGTAGACGTCTTCGGCTAAACCCTTAGGGTAAGTTATGGATCGGTCCGCTAACTCTAAAGTCATTCGAGTCGGTGAAAGTTCGGGCAAAGAAAGTTTTTTCCAAATCGAAAGGGGCATTAGATTTATGCTCGCACCAAGATCGGCCAAGGCGTGACATATCTCCATTCCCGGGAATTCACAAGGAATAAGAAATTTACCCGGATCTCCTAGCTTTTCGGGAAGCTTTTTAAGGAGCATTGCCGAGCAATTCTCGTTCAATGGAATTTTCACTAATTCGAGCAACTTTTCTTTATTCATTAACAAATCCCTAATCGTAGGAGCAAATCTCGGCATTAAAAACAAAGCATCCGCAAAACTTATATCAAAACGCAAATCTTGAAACATTTGAAAAATCTTTTCTTTTTGGTATGAAGCTTTTTCTCGATTCTTTTGATTGTCTCGTCTTGAAGGGTAAGGAATATTTGCCTTAGGTACCGTCTTCGGAATCTCGGGTTCCGGTATCGGAGTCGATTTTGGTAAAGTCTTCGGAATCTCGGGTTCCGGAATTGGTTTAGGGATAACCGGAGGTGGGATTTGAGCGGTACTTCCTTGGAAATCATTTTGCTCCTCATCCGTTATTTCCTCGGTCTCTCGTTCCACTACCTTTTTCGGGGAAGGTTTAGTTGGATTCGAGGGTCCCTCGTAAGCTACACCACTTCGGGTAGTGATTGCTTTCATCTCGCCCTTCGGGTTAGGAATCGTATTACTCGGAAGAGTACCCGAAGGTGAGGCTTGGGCTTGAAAGAAACTACTTAACATGGTTTGAAGATTATTCTCGGTTTTGAAAAGCATAATTTTGAGACTCATCAAAGCGTTTGTTATTCTTGATGGTGGTTTGAATCCGTTCTTTAACTCCCTCCTTTCATCGAAGTGATTTGGTATTGCAAATCTGAATCGTTTGTACATAATAGACCTTCTTGAATCGAAAATCATTTGAAAAATCATTCACTTGATTATTAGGCATTTGAAACGGTTGATTTTGAAAACCTTGGTTCTGAAAATTCGAAGCATGATTAACTTGACTTTGAAAACCTTGATTTTGAAAATTGTTCCCTCGATTAAAATTATTCCCTTGACTTTGATTGTTATAATTCCTATTTTGACCTTGATTTTGCACCGCGCAAACCCGGTGTACCATTGATTACTAACTCGATTCGGTGGAGCTTGTTGATTATAAGTTCCCGTGGTTGCACAAACATTTTGGTTATTGTCGGTAGCCGGACAATTATACCATGCATGAGCTCCACCACAAGTAACACAATTTTCCTTAACCGCCTTAACTGGTGCGGGAGTAACAACCTTTTTGGGAAACATCTTGACCTAAGGTTGAAAGTTTGATCCGCAAGTTTGTCAATTCGTTCATCCGTTTTGCTAACATTTTCCCTAGAATTAACCTTTGAAGCATTTGTTTTGTTTCTCGAATAACGCCTTTAACTTATTTCAATTATATTAAATCTTCCCTAGTAGTTAATTAACAAAATACCACCCCCGCCGTGGAATTAAGGAGTCTTGTTTCGGTCTCGGTTAAACCAAATAAAAGGTATCAACTTGAGTTAACGTCCGAAAACCCTGGTGCAGGACAAATCTAAGCATAACCCTTAAAACGTTCCCACGCTCATCACGAAAAGATTCAACGAATTCTTGTGAAAAACGAGAAATTTTAATTTTTAAGGTGAGTGTGTTTTTGAAAGGGGAAGGGGGAAAATTGGTTAACGAAACTTGTACGAGATCATCCCAGAGTCAAAATTGAATTCGGGGGTTCTAATCTCGGTACCAAAGTTTTAGGAGCGCTCCCTCGAGCGTAATCAAGAAACATCATGATCTTAAACCATCATTGGACATTCTAAAACGTAAAGTCCGAAGTGATCCTTTTGAAACGATTAATATGAGCATAGAGGATTCTCATTTTCCTAAACCATAAACGGGTTCCCCGCCCCATTGAACCAATATGAAGCAAATTAGTTTGATCTCAAAATGATCGGCATTGGATTTCGGGTAAAACAATAAGCCTCTCCGTTAACCCTCGTGGGTGCACGGAGTAATTCCTCCATAGTTCGACCAGCCACGCGACTATGGTTGTCCGGAATTGGCTCTTGTAAAATGCAATGGATCAAACAACAACCGAAGTGGGATTTGGTTGTTGTGACCGACGGTTACGTTACGAGTTAGCCAGCGAATTCGCATGCACTACAAAGGAAAAAATCTAGAATTAAAAGAAAAATTTTACACTAATTTTTTTTTTTTTTGGATTTTTAATTTTTTTAGCAACAACAAATTTTAACGGTTACACGAAAGAGCACTTAAACGCAAATAACAACTACTACACCGGTAGCTCTTAAAAATTATCTTTTTAAAGGTGAGCCGTACTTTCGTAGAGACACAAATGTAAGATGTTAAATCTTTGTTTACGAGTGTGAACAAATTGCAAGTTCCCGGAACTTATATATGATAATATCCTCAATTGAAGATATTATTGTTGGTGTTCATACCAACATTATTTTTTTTAATTTCTTTTTTAAAGGACAATTTTTATATTGTTAATTATGTATGTTTTTTTATATGATAGCTTATACGAGAAAGAAAAGAAAAATATTTTTTACTTTTTATATTTTATGATTTTTTTTTTGATTTTTGAAATATTTTTTATAAACAAAAATGAAACTTTCGAGGACGAAATGATCTTCAAATCTTATCAATAAACACAAAACGAGAGATTCGTTAACTCACATCCCCGGCAACGGCGCCAAAAATTTGACACGCTAAAATATATATACTAATATAATATTTCCACAAGAGCAATTAAGAAAATTCCCTAAGGAAAATTCACTCTTTAAAATACATATATAATATATAATATACGTATGTTTTCTGGGAAGTATATTCCCGAGTCGTTTTTCCCAAAAGCTTTGAAAAATGGAAACCTCGCTTGATATTGATATTGATATTGAATGAGTTCAAAGATGATTGGTTTGTCTTAATAACTACTAAATTAAAAACCAAGCAATTAAAAACAATTAACACACTTAACAAATACCAGGAAATGAATTAAACGCGACAATTAAGCAAGTAAACTAAATTTTACTCCTAAAAAGTAAACTAAATTTCTAAACCTAAGATAAGACAAAATAAAATTTTAGGAGAAAGAAAAAACGATTTTTTTTGATTAATTTTGAATTTATTAAGAATTAAAACTCATTTTAATCTAAATACATCTTAAAAAAAAGCAAATTAAGTACTAAAAATTGGAAAAATGATTTTTAAGCTTAGAAAAGTCTAAAATATTATAAAAGCAAAGAAAACTATTTTTATTTATAAAAACCTATTTTTACAATTTAAATCAAAGCTCAAAAAAGAATTTAAATCTAAAAGTGTGAAATGTTTTTTCGATTAAACCATAAGCTATTATTATAAAACTAAAAACTATTTTATTGTATTTTTATATAAAACTTTTTTCCTATTTTTATTATTGATTTTTTTAAGATTTTCACTTTCGAAAAATATTAAAAATAAAATAATAACTGGAAAAATTCAAAAAAAAATATCAGGAAAAGGTATTACAACCTAGCAGATTATAAGAATAAAATAAGAAAAGCTAAATGCTAAATTGGAAAAAAAAAAATAAAGCCCTAAAATAGAGCTTATAAGCTACGGCTTTTTATAAAAAAAGGAAAAGAAAACGTGTAGCACTAGTATTTGATTGTGTATAGCTAATGGAAAATTTTTTGAAAAGGGGCCCCTTATTGTAGCAAACATGGTTAAAGGGGTTGGTGTTGTGTATGGAAGGGCTGGGTTCGAGTGTGTGCAACACTTTTTTTGCTTTATTTATTTTTTTGACTTTTATAAAAAAACTAACTACTAACTAAGACTTCACAAGGACACAAAATTAAAGCAACTTTAACAAAACGCGGACTTATTCCTAAACTAAGTAAATAGCCCAGAAACAGCTTATTAATGAATTTGTTACCAGTGGGCCAAGCTTATTGGGCTTTATTTTCAACTATAAAAGGCTTATAACCAGCTTATTCTAGGCTCAAATCCAAGAAGGAAAAGTGTTCTAAAAAGCTTATAATGTGCTTAATCTAAAAATGAAAAGAAATAGAAGCTGGAATCAACTTAAAGCAACTTAAAATGTTAATGAAAATGCTAAACTCAGCAAAAACACTTAAAGGTACAAAATCCAATTAAGCTAAAAAGCCCAATAAGCCAATTTGGACCTTAAGCTTTTGCTAGCTTATCAAACAACTAATAAGCAACCTATTTCAAACTTAAAATCTAGAACTATAAGCTAAGAACAAGAATTTAAAAGCTAACTTTAAAACTGCTACTGTTTTTGGTGTTTTATGAATTTTTGTGACTTTGACAGCTAATTTAAACTAGGGAAATAAGCTAGAAAATGTAATCTAAGACTTATTCTATATTAAGCTATAACTAGACTTAATATTACTTGAATCTAAAATCCTAAATCCTATTCTTACTTAACTAAGAATTAAGCCAAAAGTAGCAGTACAAACTGTGACAGCAGTACTAACCTTTTGGTTAGTACTGGTGCACTTTGCACAAGTGCAAACCAAAAGTGCAGGTTTCCAAAAGGGAATCCTGCACTCAAACACACTCAAATAGAGTGTGTAAGCAAGCTACAAGCAAGATCTAAGCCTTTGAGGGCTTAGATCAAAATTTGCAAAAGTGAATTTCAAAAGAAAAATGCCATGGTGCTAGAATAAAGATAATACGCCAAATCTTATATAATCTTTGCATCTAAAACTTATAAAAACTAAATGCAAACTAATCTAAATGAAAAAATCAGCTGACTCAAACAAATACACGAAGAAATATTGACTTTTTTAGAGGTCAAACATGCTTAAACAAACACGCCCATTAAGACTATGACAGATTGGATAAGGCTACTAAAATTAGAAATCTATTAAACAAATGCTCAATACCAAGACAATTAATAGATTAAAACAACCTTAAATAAGCATGAATTAACAACTAAATATTAATAATCTAAAGACTTAAGCTATTTTACTATATTTTGGTTTTTAGAGGTTTTTAAGACACTTATATGAAAAACTATGATTCCCTAATAAGAAAGTCAAAACAGATGAACTATAGTGACTAATTAGCTAAATAAAACTCAAATAAGCAACAATAAGCAAACTTAATAAGCAAATAAGCAGATCTAAATATAGAAAACAATGAAATCACTATTTAAAGCTAGAATAAAAGGAAAATAAAGAGAAACTTACAAACTCCTCTAGCTAAACAAGGAGGTTCCCAAATAGGGTCAGCTCAAAGCTCCTAGCTTATTAAAATAAGCCTAGGTAAAGTCCTTGGGGATCCTTCCAGTTTTAGATCCCTTTCCATAAGCTTATAGTTCAAATCCAAAGGATTTAGAAATTAAACTGATTTTATAAGTTAGGAGTATAAATAAGGTTAAATTTAAGCTCAAATCAAAAGCTAGAGACTCTTGAGAGCTTATAATGGCTTATTGAGCTTTTTAGCTTAGTAATTCTAAACAAGAAAAATAGAGATGATGAATAAATGAGAGATTTAGAGAGATTAAAAACACTGCATTTCATTAATAAAAAGTTGCTTACAATATTTAAAAAAAAGAAATTACAAGATTTTAAAGTAAAATTAAGCTAAAAAAACTATCCTAAAAGCTACGGGTAAAAAAACTAGATACTCCTTTCGTGTGTGTGAAGAGTGAGTGCTATTTATAGCCGTTTGGGAAGATTCTAGCCCTCTTGCCTTGCTCTCCAATCCTTCAATCTCTGCCATTCATTTCTTCTAATCATTGGGCTTTAATTGTGGTCGTTTGATTCATTTATGTGGACACCTGAAGATTGCCAAATCGTGTCATTCTCTTTTGGATGCATTTGGTGCTTCTATTTATGAGTGTTTTAGCACAAAAACCTACACCCTTTGTGCTTCTTCCTTGAGTGGCGTGGCCTTTGATTGAGAATGAGCTAGTAAGACTCTTGATTTGACCCAATTGACCCTGCCATTGCACTTGAGCTTCCTTGAATTGACTAACGCACCCTTTAATTCTCATTTGCCCTTTGTTTTACCATGGGGGTGAAAGTGGGACGATGGGTGAACAGTAAAAGGGTTCGCGCCTTTTATTTAACAGTTAAAAACTGTTATAAGTTTGAGATTTTACACATTTGGGCCCTTTTCTTTTCCTTATCTATTTTCTAGTTATGAAATAACTTTCGAAAAATGCAAAACCAGCCGCTTGTGGTTGTTATAGACAGAAATGGGCTAAAGTTTTAGGCATATGAATCCGGGCAAGGCCTAATTATGATTGAGGGTATTTCAGGCCCAATAAGGTTTTAAGGGCCCAATAAGGGATGAGGGGCTATTTTTGGACTTTAGTGAAACTTGGAGGGTGAAAATGGAATATTTTTGGGCTTTGCTGACTTTTATTGACCATAGTTTGACTGGATTTGACTGAGGCTTGACTTTCCTGGCTTTGCTTTGTACTCTTCTGATTCTCGTGTCCGTGCTTGCTTGTTTTTGACGGTTTTCATGTGATTTTTGATATATCCGTACCTGCACACACAAAACACAAATACAAGCATATTTTGCCATTTTTGGTCTGTTTTGGGTTTTTTTTGGTTATTTTAAGCATAAATGAATATGTGTATTTTACACTTATCAACAACCCAGTCAAGTTTTGATAATGGATGATAAAATTGAGTTAGGGTTTGTAATTGGAGAGTATTTGAAAGAATGAAATCGATTAAATGATTGATTGAAACCCTTAATCGAAGTATTTATGAAAAATACCATCAACAACCCAGCAGTAGTAACTCAGTAGTAGTAAGTTATACCTAGCAGCATTAACTTTGAGTCACCAGCACTAACTCCAATTCCATTCCAAATAGCGTTCCCATCATCAATCTAACACTTTTCTTTGCTTATCCTACAAAATGTTAGTCCAAAAACCAAGAAAACACAAGCCATAGCAATTTTCATAATAATCACAGTATTAATTATACCTAGCAGTAGTAAGTATAACTAACAGTAGAAACTCAGAAGTAGTAAGTATAACTAGCAGTACTAATTATACTTAACAGCATTAACTTTTAATGACATGAATAACAGTACTAATTTATACAAAACTCTACAAAAACATAAAGAGATAAAAGACTTTAAAGATTTAGCATTCTAATACTAGCAATCAAATATTGAAATCTACTTACATCAAAAGCTTTTGTAAGCAAATCTACAACATTCTTATCAGTATGGATTTTGACCATTTGAATCAATTTCTTTTCATTGCAATCTCTAATAAAATGATGTCTATTCCTATATTTTTAGTTTTTTAAATAAAAAACAAGGATTTTCACAATCAAATAGTACTGTTATTGTAAATAAAAAGATCTTGGTAGGCAATAAATTGGTAGCCCATAATCAAGTAGTTGATTCTAAATCCAAAGCTCTTAACCACAACACTAGAAGCAAAGCAAGTACCACATACTCCAGCTTCTATTGTGAATTTGGCAACCACTATCTGTTTTTTTACACTTGCAAGGAAGTTATCTAACATTCCAAGGAATTAACAACACTCCTGTGAAACTTCATATCCAAGCTGCTCCAGCAAAATCATCTATCAGTGTATGCTACCCAAATCAAAAGGGAGAATCTATTGGAACCAAAGGCCAATTTTGATTGAACCTTTTAAGTACCTAAAATCCTTTTCACAGCATGAAGAGTAAACCTTTGTATTGTACTGGTATCTTGCACACTGGCACACACTGCAACATGATGTCAGGTCTTGAAGATGAAAGAATAACATCAATGACCAATCTTGACCTATACATTAACATCCACTTCTTTACCATCATCATCTTGAGCAGCAGGCTTTTGAGTTTCCCATTGGTGTGCTTGCCAGTCCTTGACTTCTGTAAACCAATTTTCTTAAAATTATCAGCAACAATATTTATCTTGACTAATAAATATGCCATCCTTCTTCTGCTTCACTTGTAATCCCAAGAAGAATGTAAGTTCTCCCATAGAACTCATCTGATATTTCTCATGCATCAACTTCTCAAATGCAATGCATAGCTCCATCTTTGTTGAACTAAAGATGATATCGACCACATAAACTTGGACCAGCAAAATATCACCTTTGTACCTTTTGATGTATAAGTTCTTGTCAATTTTCCCTCTTTGAAACCCATTGTCCAACAGATATGTTGACAAGGTTTCATACCAAGCTCTAAGAGCTTGGTGTAGTCCATACAGTGCCTTTTTAACCTTGTATACTCTATCATGAAAGTATGGATCTTCAAATCCTGGTGGTTGACATGCATACATCTCTTCTTCAATCTTCCCATAGAGAAAAGCACTTTTTACATCCATTTGATACACCACAAAATCTTTAAATGAAGCATAAGCTAAAAATAGCCTAATTGCTTCAACTCTTGCAACAGGGGCAAAGACTTCATCATAGTCAATCACTTCTTCTTGTGTGTATCCTTGAGCAACCAATCTTGCTTTAGTTCTTATCACAATTCCCTTTTCATCATTTTTATTCCTGGAAACCCATTTAGATCCTATAGCCCTTTTTCCATTTGGTAAATCCACTAAATTCCAAACTTCTTGTAACTAGAATTGTAGAAGCTCTTCCTACATAGCCTCTATCCAGCTTGGATCCTTCAATGCATGAATTACCTTTTTAGGTTCTTCCTGTGATAAAAAGCAAGCAAACAAGCAATTTTGAAGGTCTTTATGGTTTGTTCTTTGTAGAATAGTACTAACAAACCCATGTTCCTCCAAATTCTTGACACTTTCTTGTTTGTGTACTCATTTTCAAATCCCATATCACTTTGATCAAAGTAGGATATCTTATGAATTTCTTATAGTGGATTAGGACTGACATGATTGTTGTATCCAAATTGTTCATGTCAGCTACTGCATCATCATCTTCATCATCTCTTAAGAAGTCAAATATGCTATTAAATTTTTTCCAAACAGCATATTTGGATCAAACGAAAGTTCAATGCTTGTTTTTCCACTAACATCATTAACCTCATTTGTGCCAGCAACATTAACAGTTGAACTAATAGTATTAACGTTACCAGCAGTATTAACATTATTAGTGCTGTTAACAATATCTTCCTTCTCTTAATCTTTACATTCACTATCTTTTCTTGGATCTTCATCAACCTTCTTTCCATCATCACTTAAAGGTTTGGATC
The DNA here is from genome assembly GCA_026074375.1 of Tanacetum coccineum. Lineage (NCBI taxonomy): Eukaryota > Viridiplantae > Streptophyta > Magnoliopsida > Asterales > Asteraceae > Tanacetum > Tanacetum coccineum. Next base: position 11,465 of record BQNB010053253.1, on the reverse strand, counting down.
GCCCTTTTTCCATTTGGTAAATCCACTAAATTCCAAACTTCTTGTAACTAGAATTGTAGAAGCTCTTCCTACATAGCCTCTATCCAGCTTGGATCCTTCAATGCATGAATTACCTTTTTAGGTTCTTCCTGTGATAAAAAGCAAGCAAACAAGCAATTTTGAAGGTCTTTATGGTTTGTTCTTTGTAGAATAGTACTAACAAACCCATGTTCCTCCAAATTCTTTGACATCTTTCTTGTTTGTGTAGCTCATTTCAAATCTCCAATCACTTGATCAAGAGGATGATCTTTATGAATTCTTATAGTTGGATTAGGACTGACTTGGATTGTTGTATCCAAATTGTTCATGTCAGCCACTGCATCATCATCTTTATCATCTCTTAAGAAGTCAAATATGCTATTAAATTCCAAAGCAGGCATATTTGGATCAAACGGAAGTTCAATGCTTGTTTTTCCACCAACAGCATTAACCTCATTTGTGCCAGCAACATTAACAGTTGAACTAATAGTATTAACTTTACCAGCAGTATTAACATTGTTAGTGCTGTTAACAATATCTTCCTTCTCTTAATCTTTACATTCACTATCTTTTCTTGGATCTTCATCACCTTCTGTATCCATACATACACCAAGAAGGTAGGTTATGGATCCATCATCATGAAGAACATCTTTTGTATGGGAAATATGTAGATTTAACAGCCATAATGGTAGCAAAATGTAATCTTTGACATGTTCTGTCTCTTTTCTAGCTTGACTTGCATTATCACATGCTTTTGTACCTGCAAAACCATTAGACTGTATACCTACAACAATTGGCTTATAATTCATTGTTCTTGCTAGTGCATCAATATCAAATAGCCAATCTGGTCCACTACCTACAACATTAGGTGTATTCTCACTAAACCTAATATGCAAGTTTTTCCCACTAGCCTTGTTCTATCAAGTTGAATACTCAAAAGGCTTTACTATTCAAAGAGGATCCAACAATAAAGAATACCGTTCATCAACCTTACCATCCAATTTGCCTAAGTGAACTAGGTATGAGAATAGGTAATAGGACACCCAAATGGTCTCAAAACACTTAAGTTGGTGATCAACCAAGGAAAATAGTTCATATTGGGTCTTGTTATGAGGCTTAACTATTAACAAACTCTATTTTGAATCATAAGCAAGCAGTATTAACCGCTTATGATCCAAAAAGTGTTGGCAACTTAGAATTACAGCTTAGCATATTCCCTAGCAGCTCTATTAGTATCCCCTATTCCTCCTCTCAACAATACTCCATTTTGTTTGAGGAGTTTCTAGCGACACTAAATTTGGTCTCAAATACCCTTACATCTCACAAAACTGATTTCATTTCTCTGTATATTGAATCGAGTTCCATTATCACATCTAATCAACTAACCTAGTGATCTACTAGATTTTATAATCCAAATTATAAAGGACTTAAAATGCCACTATCTCATCCTAGTACAAGAAAGAAAACCTTGTTAAACCTACTGTACTCATCTTTAATAACAGGCAATACATTTTCTTCTAAGGCTTTTTACAAATTTGACTAAACAAGTCCATTATGCAGCAAAAGTACAGGAAGACGATTGAGTTACTGTTGTTTTGGACTACAAGAGGCTCTGTGCTGCTTTCCCCTTTTGACAAGCAACACAGGTTTTGATCAATTCAAAAATTTTAGAAAGGTAAACCACATTAACACGTTTTCTCTTAACCAATTTATCAAGGTTTTATAAAATTTAAGTACCTAAGCCTCATGCAAAGTTTAGATCAACAATGTGGCTTTTGCAAAAAGCAAGTTAAACCTCCTTTAGAGAACTATGTTCTTTAAATCAATACTAAACATATTTGATCTTTCTAGGAACTCTAACTAAAACTTGACTTTCATCAATTAACTTAAAGTTTGGAGATAAAACAATACATTCAATGTCATTAAAAAGAACACTATTCTTTTTATCACACATTTGTGAGACACTAAAGAGATTAAACTTTAACTCTCTCACAAAATACACATTTTCAAAATCTAGATTACCAGTTTTAATGGTACCTTTTCCTGTGATTTTCCCTCCTTTGGGGTTCCCTCCAAAAGCAACATATCATCCATCTATCTCTTCATAGTCTGTAAGATAGGACATGTTCCTTGTCATGTGCCTTGAGCATCCACTATCAATCACTCATTGATCCTGTAAATCTATTTGTGGATTGCCCTCCAAGTCAGGACTTGAAGATGAGAAAGCCATGAGTACATAATTAGGCCCTTCCTTTGCCTGATCACTCCAGTCATATCCACCAGGACCATCACATGACACCAAAGCTGTGAAAGTAGATGTTTCCACATGCACACTCCTTTTTGAGCTTTCCTTGTTCTTGTTATCTTGATTTCTTTGAGCTCTGTACTCCCTAGCAAAATGTCCCCTCTTGTGGCAATTGTAGCACTTCACTTTGGACTTATCAAAACCAATAGTCTCATTGGCATTAACAGTAAGCTTCCTTCCTGTATTCTTCAAAAACCTTTTTTCCCTCATTGTCAACATGGCCATTTGTCATCTCAAATCCATCTCTTCCATGTCATCTGGATGGATTTGTTGCAAGTCCTCATGTACAAGTTGAGGACTATTTGGTTGACTAGCAAAGAATGCACAAATAACAGCATCACTCAAGTTAACAATATTTGTAGAGTTATGATCTAGTCAATAGTGTATATATATATATATATATATATATATATATATATATATATATATTATTTATAAATATAAATATTATATATAATATATAGGGGACTTTCTTTCAGAACCAATCTTATGCTAGAACTGACAGAACCACCAAAAACAACATGCACGCCTTTTTAAAAATAAAAAAAAAATGACATTAAAAACATCAATAAACTATAGAATCCACCTATGTTCTCAGTATCATCATGAAATCTTCCTCTTACTTTCACAAAAACCTACACCACTGGCCGCAATATTGTGTTTGCAAAACACCGTAATAAGAACATACATGCACACCTTTAAAGAAAAATTTTGTATTTCTAATTTCTCATCAAATACTTAGACCAATCCTATGTTTTTATAATACATATATGTTGTTTTTAAACAAAATGTCAAAAATTACAATTATTGAAAGCGTGCATGCATTTTTTTGGTGGTTCTGTCAGTTCTTCTCAGGCACTAAGAATGGTTTTTTTCTTTTTTTTTTCCCCTTTTTTTTTTTTTTTTTTTTTTTTTTTTTTTTTTTTTTTTTTTTGTTCTAGAAAAGAAAGTCTCACTTTATATAATAAATATATATATATATATATATATAATCTATATATATAAAAATATATAAATATAATAGTACTATATAATAATAGGGCGACCGGCAAATCACATTTTAGTCACTCGACAAAACCAACTCACAAATAAAATATAATTCCAGAAGTATCGACTTCGAAAGTAACCGCTTCTAGTCGTTTCCCGGGTCGTTTTTGTTACCACGAGGCGTGAATTTAACTTTTTGTTGAAGCTTGGGTTCGGGATTTTGAATAGTTCAAGATTTTGGTTTGGTTCTATTTCTATGATGCAAAAACGAATAAAGGCAAGCAATAATTAAAGCTATTAAAGATTTGAACTAAAAACGTTAACGAAATTAAAGAAACGCGACAAATTAAGAAACTAAATCAAATTTTAACCCTAATAATAATGGTAAAAATAAACATGGCAATTTACAACTATCATGCTAAAAATAAAGAGGCTAACCGAATCCTCAAAACGTTGACTTAAAATTGAAAACGACTTTTCAATGAGAAATTAATTGCTTAACTTAAGCCTATTTAATCTTGCGGATTGTGCCTGTTCGACTAAACAAAACTTTAATTTAAATAATTTTTCATAAAATATTAATCACTAGTCATTTTTTATTATTCCATACTTAATTCACTATTTACCAACAACTTAACAAGCATATAAACAAAACTACTCACTGAACATATTAATCAACAAAGCAACAAAAGACATAATAAACTAAATTATACTTCACTAATTAATATTGAAAAGAGAATAGATTTAGAACCCGAATGCCGAAACCGAAACAATAATAACCATCCGATCTAATAATCTACCAAAATATTCAAGTTTAGGAGCTTAGAGCTTTTAACCTTAAGATATTGAGTTAGCTTACTAAACCCTTAGGCTCCACGCCTCATGAGTAGAACCGAATTCGTCATCACGAAACAATGCAAAGTTGAAGCAAAGTAATAATCCTAACAGTGGTAAGCTACTGTTCTAATTATATACATATACTAAAGGTGGAAAAAAACGGTGTCGTTTTTTCCACCTTTGCTACAGTGCAATTTCGTTTGGGCTCCCACTTTGGCCCATTTCATTGGGCTCCCACTTTGGGTCGGGCCAGTTGGTTTTTTTTAAAACCGAAAAAAAATTGTTCGCACAAAATAGGGGAAAAAATATTACAAAAGTATTGATTTATTCAGATAAAAAAAATACCCGCGAAAACATTTTCGATATATAATAACTTTAAAATAATCAACAGGGTCAACGCAACAAAAAAAAATCCACAAACTAACAAAACAAACCCAACAAAACACACAACCCTAGAACAACAAAAAAAACAAAAGCACAACACCACACCAAAACACCCACAAAAAAAAAAAAACCAAACAAAACAACACAAACAAACCCAAACCCAATAGATCCCGAAAACCTCCACAACACAAAAACCCCCACAACAAAACCAACCCGTTAGGTAACACAAACAAACACCAACCCAAAAATCAAAAACACCAAAAACAACACCACAATAAAAAACCACAACAATAACAAAACAATATCACACAACCCAACAAACAACAACAAGACAAAAAAAAAACCAAAACCCAACCAACTACTACACAACCATTCAGAACACATCACAAACACAACACACAAACCCCACAGAAAAACAAACCCACACACACACAACAACATAACAACACACACACATCCAGAAAACAACAAACAAACCCACCAACAACAACCAACATAAAACACAAAACCATAACACACAACAGACCAAAAAAACACAAAAACACACAACAATCAATAACCACACCAAAACACACACAAAACAACACATCCAAAACAACAAAACCAACAAAAAACACAACAACACCACCACTAAACAAAATAAAGACACAAACCCCCCAACCAACCAAGACACAAACAATTAGCACACCCCCACAAAAAAGGCCAAACCAACAAAACAACACGAAAAGACAACAAACAAACAACCCACAAACCTTAACCAAATACACAACCCCCCAACCCAAACCCAACAAACAAACACAATACATCAAAACACACAGCAAACCAACCGAACCCAACTACCACCAAACCGAAACACGAACCACCAACCCCCAACCTCATCCAAAACAAAAAACACACCGATCAACCACAACAACAACCAACGTCACCCAACAAACACACAAACCCAACAACAAAGGGACCTCACCAAAACAACAACACACACAAACCCCAAACCAAAACACCAAACCAACACAACCCAAACAACACCCCAAATAGACAACAACACTACAAAAGCATAACAAAAAATAAACAAAGACCAACCCCGACCCCAAACAAAAACAATACACACCAGACCCTAAAACTCAACACCACAGTACCACAACACTAAAACAACCCACAAATAAACAAAAAACAAACAAACAAACACAAAACAATAAAACACCCACAACAAACCAACAACAACCAGACAACCCAACAACACCAACACAAAACACCAAGCAACACCAACAAACCCACAAACACCACCAACAACAACCCCAACCAACAAAACAGAAACCAACCCATACTAATGAAACAACAAAACCACACCAATAGAGCACAACCCCAAAAAAAAAAGAAACACCCACCACCACAACAAACAATACAAACACACGACCCAACCCCAACAACAAAAAAAAATAAACAAACAAAATAACAATACACCAACCACATCTCAACCCTAACACAGTATGAAACCACAAACATAAAACAAAACAAAACAAAACAGGCAGAAAACAACAAACAACACACCAACATAAAAACACACACATACAAACAAAATTCAGACAAAACCACACCAAAACATCTCATCCCAACCAAACATACCAACAAAACAACAGAAAACTAGCCCAAACCAAAACCACAAACAAAGACGGCAACCCTACAACGACTCAGAAAACACCAAACAAACACCCAAACAACACAGAAACTAACAAAAAAAAAATCAAACACCCCAAAGAATACAAAACAACAAACCACAAAAACCAAACAAATAACAAACCAAAACGTCAACCTAGATTGCATTAAACTTTTATGCTACTAAAACCATAAGCCCAAATATATAACACAAACACTAATAACTAAAAGGTGGAAAAAAACGTGTCGTATTTTCCACCCTTTGCACAGTGCAATTTCCTATAGGGCTCCCACTGTTGCCCATATTTCATTGGGTTTCCCACTTTGGGTCGGCCCATTAGGTTTTTTAACGAAAAAAAATTGTTCGCAAACAAAATGGGGGAAAAAAATATTACAAAAGTAATTGATTTAATCAGAATAAAAAAAATACCCGCGAAAACATTTTCGATATATAATAACTTTAAAATAATCAACAGGGTCACAAACGTACAACTCTAGATTGCATTAAACTTTTATGCTACTAAAACCATAAGCCCAAATATATAACAGAAACACTAATATACTAAAGGTGGAAAAAAACGGTGTCGTTTTTTCCACCTTTGCTACAATGCAATTTCGTTTGGGCTCCCACTTTGGCCCATTTCATTGGGCTCTCCGAACCCACTTGGGTCAGGCCCCCCCCCCCAGTTGTTTTTTATTTTAAAACAAAAAAAAATTGGTATCGCATTACAAAAATAAAGGAAAAAATATTACAAAAGTATTGATTTATTCAGATAAAAAAATACCCGCGGAAACATTTTTGATATATAATAACTTTAAAATAATCGACAGGGTCACAAACGTACAACTCTAGATTGCATTAAACGGTGTCATTTTATTCTACTAAAAACCTTAAGCCCAAATATATAACACAAACACGAGGCCCATCACATAAGTCCATAAAAAAAGTATTAAACATGAGACCGAAAAAATAAATTCGCAAAAAAAAATAATAAAAAAGGGAAAAAAAATAACGGCCCGCAACAACGCACAGGGCAAAATTAACAAATTGGCATACGTGCTTTTATACATATTTGTATTGTTTGATGCAATTTTGATGAATTTGACCAAATTGAAGTGAATTTTGATTTTCAATTGGCCACTAAAAATGATCAAATTTGCCACATAGCGAGTATAGTGCACTTATATTTATCACTTGAGTTTTTCAACATTATTTTTCTAATTATTAGAATTTTTTTATTTTATAACAAATTATTATTGATGAAAATCGAGTCGTGTTCGGGTTGATATTTTCGGCATCTGGTGTTGACTAGTTATTAAACATCTACTTAAACACGACCCATTTAGTAATCACGTTAGGTAACTCAACCCTAACTCATACATGTATAACACGTGTAACTCGTTTGTGACTCGTTTAACATGTTTAAGTAAGTAGGTCAAACAATGAATAATGTTACTGGTTTTCGATTTAATTAACTTAAATGCAAAAATGATATAAGGATTCACAAATTGTAAACATAACATACAAATAAGTGAAATAACTATACGACAATTTTAATGATATTTGAGTTATGATTGTAATTCACTCATATTAAGTACATAACAAAATACATATAATTCAAATCCAACATAAAATTCAAGTTATATATTAGAGGATTATATACTTAAACAGGTTCACGGGTTGACGTGTTTAATACTTACTCTACCGCTATACGACCTGTTTTTTAAACGGGTTAGATTGATTAGCCTGTTTTTGACCCAAACCTATTCAAGTCAAACTTGTTTAACATTGTGTTGAGTTTGTGACATTCACTGTGTCATATCGAGAATTGTCATCCGCAGATAACTGATCCATCCGTAGAGAATTGTCACCTAACCAAGTGTAGGCCAAAGTGTAAATGGCAAAGAAGTGATTAAATAGATAGAGTGGGGGTTGTTTTAATAAGAGGAGTAGAGTGAATGAGTGATAGCGAGTATTAACTGTTGTTAACTTTAAACTGCCCCCTCGAGCACTTTAAGGGCCATATTTGTTGTGGTGAAAAACGACAAATGACCCCACGCTGAGCAACAAATTGGGTTGTCGACACGAAACATGGGATTTATGATTGTAGTTAACCTTGTCTTTTCCTCCTGCAAGGCTGCAATGTATTTCAATAATTGTTATAAACAAAAGAACTCGCGCGTTGCGGCGGGGCTAATTTTTTCCCGAATAATTTTTTTTACGTTTCAGGGTTTTTTTTTGGCGATACGTTATGACGGGACTAATTTATAATATATTTTTTTTTGTATGATTCGGGGAAAAAAAAATTGTGTTGGGACGGGCTAATTTTTTCCCGAATATTTTCTTTTTTTGGGACGGTTTTGTAAATTTTTTTACGGGAATTTTTGTGTAAGAAAATCGTAAATAGTTAAAAGGTGAGGGTCCGTTTTGTATTTTTTTTACTTTGGGCCAGATTTTAGGCTATTTTTGGGTTTTTTTTGGCTAATTTTTTCCCGAATATTTTTTTTTTTGGGACGGTTCGATATCTTTTTTTTTGCCGATGAATGTAAAAAAGTTGTGAACAATAAAAACTTGACGTGTTTTTTTTGTTAATTTTTTTACGGGATTTTTTGTGTAAGAAAATCGTAAATAGTTAAAAGTTGAGGGACCGTTTTGTATTTTTTTTACTTTGGGCCAGATTTTGGGCCACATTTTATGCGAATTTTAGGCTAGTTTGTCGACAAATGTGTATATTAGTAATAATTTTTTTTATATGGCTTATGTGTTGGGCCTCATGTTTAAAGTGTTGTTTTTTTTTTGCTATATGGGTTTTTTTTAATATAATGGGTTGTACGTTTGTGACCATATCGATTATTTTAAAGTTATTAGGTATCGAAGATGTTTCCGCGGGTATTTTTTTTATCTGAATAAATCGGAACTTTTGTAATATTTTTTTTCCTCCTACTTTGTGCATACAAATTTAAAAAAAAAAAAAAAAAACCCAAAATATAAGAGGAATTAAAATGACTTCATAAGTTGGCAATATTAATTTAAGAGGAAACATTTTTTAAGGAGACCAAATTGGACAAAATACACTTACACCTTTTTTTTCTCTATGTATATAGTAATGTCACTTACTAAAATTGGCAATAACAAAAGATAAGAATTATATTCAAAAACTACTTTCATTTCCACTCCCCGTCCAACTAAACATGGGCAGAATTTTAAATTCCAAAATATTTTAATTCTCAAGAATTGAAATTTATTTAGATCTTGAAACTCCGGAGATTTCAAATCCCCCGCTCCGAGATGTTAGACCCGCGGCCCCCCCGCCCCGTGGTGCCTGAAGCAAAGTCAGTTACCACATCTTCTCGCCCTTCTTGCTACTGTTACTTTATCATCAGTGCAGAGGATAGCATGGACGTGTGGATGTTGATGTGTGAAGGAGTGTTCGACCCCCCCCGCCCCCCCCCGCGCTCTCCCCGCCCGACGTTAGGAATCTGTTAGACGAACACTTTCTTCCTAATGCAGGGGTCCCTACGCGGTGGATCAAATATGTGCCGATTAAAGTCAATATTTTTGCTTGGAAAGTCTTCCTTGACCGACTGCCCACGCGCCTTAATCTTGCCAAAAGGAATGTAGTGACTGAGTCCTTGTCATGTCCCTTGTGTGATTCGGTTTCAGAAGATACGTCACACCTTCTTTTTCGTTGTAATGTGGCTAGAGATGTGAAAGATCTTATATGTCGTTGGTGGAACTTGGGGGTGCAAGATTTTCTTTCGTATACTGATTGGCTCGAGTGGTTCCATTCTGTTCGGCTCGGGTCTAAATTAAAGAATATATTGGAAGGTATTTTCTATGTTACATGGTGGAGCTTGTGGAATTTTCGGAACCAACTGCTGTTTGTTACCAAAAAGCCTCGAAAAGAGTACATCTTCGATGGTATTGTTTTAAAGTCTTTTAATTGGTGTGTATCTAGAGGTAGAGTTGCTTTAAACTAGGTTAGTTGGTTGCAAAACCCGTATTTACTTTCCTTGTAGTTGTCTAGCTCCTTGCTAGTTTCTAATAAAGTTGCCGTTCAAAATTTTTTTTTTCACGAACCAAACGCCACCTTATTTTCTTATAAAAATGTTACGAATATGCATTTGAAAGTTGTAAAACTTATAGCATGTACAATGCAAAAAATCTATTAATTACTTTTTACTTTTCACACATCATTAATTTAACAAGATTTCAAAAACTAGAAAGTCTTTGTTAAACTTTGATCCATTGCCGTCGAAAAAGAGAAATAATCATTTTAAAGTCACCCACAACGTTTTTTTGATACAATGACTATGTTTGGTGACACGTAGCAGTAAGTAGTAAGGAGCAGTAGTAGTAAGCAGTAGCCGTTTATTAAAGAAACGTGTTCGGTAACGTAGTTATAGTTGTACTTATAAAATGTAAAATTGTTGCAAAGGGCATCTCCACATTAAAATAAATGATTTAAAAACACAATGGTGGTAGCCACGTAAGAGTTTATTAGTTTGCTTGACACTATTTCATCGCATGGTAGTATCTTTCAAATGTGATGAGACGCTAGTCAAGCAAAAAAGCTTATCCACCTAGCCAAGATATCACATGAGAGTTAGATACTTATCAAGAACCTCTTAATCATTTACAGGTCCTAAATATTTATGACCGTTATTTTTAAAGGTATATGAGTAATTTCATAAACAAATGTTAGAGCAGTTCCATAACGCTTGTTCCACAAGCATTTCAAATACAAGCAGTTTCACAATATGTCAACTCTTGTTGTCAAAAGATTTGAGGCTCTTATGATTTAGAGGCCATGTGCAATTGCATGCTTCGCATACCCTCAATACGGCTATGCTTTGATTCAATGCAAGAAGTCATTATCAAAATCTTTTTGTCAAAAGACTCGGAGTTTATCAAGTCTTTGCATAAAAAGTTTTTCATCAAATCATTTATACAATGCAAAAAGTAACATAAATGGCTTTTTGAAATAGCGTGAAGTCTTTCTACAAGCAAGCATTGCGGGTGCTCTTAAAATGCATTACGTGGTGTTTAAAAGTGGGGTTATAAATGTTATTTTTAATTACACATAACCTTATAATTTTTGAAACGCTTCTTCCTTAAGCCATTAGAATGTATGTTTGGCTGAAGTAATCGTTGTTGGAACCGGAGATGGAGGTGTAGGTAGAAATGAAGATACAGATTATAAAAAGAAATTATTTTTATAAGCTACAAAGATAATTTTTATAATCTCTTATAGGGGTGCTCACGATCCGAAAACCAGAC
>BQNB010053252.1:0-40103 GCA_026074375.1 Tanacetum coccineum | reverse complement strand
TTTCGATCGATTCCATTGATATACACTCATAATAAATGATATAGATTAAGGATCGATGATTACCTTTGCACGAAACACTGAAAATCAGTGATTTGAGATTTCGTTCTTGGCGGCGAGTTGCGAGTGTGTGTGTGTGTATTTTTTATCTTTGACTGATTTTCGAAGGTTTTGACCAAATGGCAACTCGCCGTCCTTTTATACACCTAAGTTACATACTTGGCAGATTTAGTCCCTTTGGTTTCCATCTTCTTGTATTTCTTGTTTTAAGTATTTCTAAGGCATTTCTAAGATTAGGCAATTGGCCAACTTAGTCCCTATTGGCTACTAAGGCTAGGAAACAAAGAACAAATGCTTTTTACACCCTAAACATTACAACACTAGATAACTTTGGACCTTTGAGTTAAAATTAATTAACTCCCCTTCAAATATTAACCCCTTAGAATACAACAACCATCTAAGATTAGACTTTTATAGCAACCCACAGTCTTTTATAACCCCTTAGATTTTTTCACATTCACTCTCCCCCTCAAACAACGACCCGGTTTCTATTGAAAAAAAAGCAGGAAGTCGTTTGGAGGAGATAATATATAGGCGAACAGCTCCATATAAACCCAAATTGAATATTATACTCCCATAAAAGTCATTGATATAAAGTAATCCATGACCCCAGGCAACAATAAATCGTTGCAATTTGAAGTAAATAGCCAGCCTTTTAGTAATGCCAAATGACTTAAAATATTTCCCCTAAGTATTTTCCTTATTATAATTATTATTATTATTATTATTATATTTTATTTATTATTTATATTTTTTTTTATTTTTTTTTAACTATGTAAAACGGCTACTGAAGGCATTTGGATTACTCCCATTCCCTCCTTCTAGAAGACTTTGAGAGTACAGGGGTCAACACTTCATGCCTAGGCGTGGAAGAAGAGATTCGACCCGGTCTCTTGGTAATGCTTTGGTGAAGAATGTCTGCAACAATTTGAAAATTTGTTTCACGAAGTAGAGTTCAACCAATGCTATTTTCCACTTGCTCTCCAGATTAAAGTGGTGTCGTATGTCAATTGTTTTAGAAGCCGAGAGTGATGGACGTTGTTACATTCACAGAGAAATAGTCACGTTTGTTATCACAGTACAAGAATTTTATTAAATAATCAAATCCTAGTCTTTTGAGCTGGATCCGGGGGGGGGGGGGGTGGGGGCCACCGCATCCAGAATGATTTGAGCACAACATCCAGACATGGCAATGTATTCTGCCCAGAAGTTGATATTGTCGTGCTTCGTTGTTTCTCTTTGATGACCAGCAAACCAATCTATCCTCAAGAAACGAGCACTTTCCCCCACGTACTTTCATCTGAATCTTGAACATCCCGCATGATCCTCGCATCTGCCAAAGCAGTTATGACAATGGCATTGTCTTTTTTCTGATACCAAAAGACCCATGTTAAATGGATTCCTTTCAAGTACCGAAAGACACGTTTGAATAGCTTCAAAAGTGCTTTTGGTATGGCTTAGCCTGATATTCTAGCGACGGCATGCAAACAGCAAACAAGGTCGGTCTACTGCTGTAAAGGTACATTAGGGAGCCAACAATCCTCTAAATCGAGTTTGGTTGGTTCAACTGGCATCCCCATGAGAATCCTCGTCCAGTTTCAATCGATCCACCATTGGTGTATCCGACAGGGAAGGTCAGAGAGATCCAAGTCCATATTTCTTTAATGTTTCGAGAGCAAATTTTTCTTGGTTAAAAAGATGCCTCTGGGACTTATGAGAAACTTGGTAGTCCCTCAGAAAAAGACATTTGTCCGCATCATCGACTTCTTAAATTTGGAGCTCATCACGTTTGAAAAAGTGTTACACGCATTCATGACTTTGAGGCAAAAATGATATATCTACGTATATTTGAACAGTTAGAATATGGTTGCTGATTTGCGTGTGAATTAGCGTTGGATCCACGGCGCCCATGAAGAAATTGTTGGCCAACAGAACTTTGAGAGGTGTCATATCCCAACGCCCTTGTGCCTGCTTTAGCCCATAAAGAGCGGTCACTTTCAACATAGACGTACAGTAATGTGATTTTCTTGGTCTACTAATCCTTCTCAGGTTGACTGACAAAGACTTCTGCTTGAAGATCACCATTCAAAAAGCAGTTTTTGACAATCCTTTGGTAAATGATCAAGATTCATTGGTTGCCGCATTGGCAATGAATATTCTGATGGCCTCGAATCCGTGCAAACTGGAGCAAACGATTCTTCAAAATCATACCATCCTCCTGACGATACCTTGTTGCAACTAACCGAGCATTGTGTTTTCAGTACATCACCATATTCATCCATCTTCACTTTGTAAGATCCACTTGAGAGCGATAACCATAACATAGATTTGGGCGAGGTAGCTAATTCCCATACTTTAAGTCGATTCAAAATACGTGAATTTCATCTTGCATGGCTTGAAACCAAGCATTCTTCTAACACGGCCATTTTGTGAAGTTCATGGGTCGACTTTGACAGTTCATTATGGAAACAGCACCCACAAAGCAATCACGGATTGCTAACTGTTATTGGTTGATACAGACGAGAGGATTCCACGATGTTATCCTGAGGATGATCTTTTGGTCCATCTTCTGAGATGAACTGGAGGTAATTAACTATGGTTGGCGTCCGATGTATTAACATTCCCAGATGATGATTGTACCGAACCTGGATCTCCAGTAACAAGGTTATGTGAAGGATGAAGAACATCGGGAATGATTGGGGTGTCTTCTTGAATGTGTTCTTCTGCAATTTCTTGATGTGGGACTGGAAGATGAATATCGATGGACGATGAACACTTGTTACGTGCATCTTGACAATTGTTGTAGACAAAGATGTAACCAGGTGGGACAAACTAAGCATTAATTTCATTAGCAGAGGTACTACTGGCTCTATTAACACTAGATTGTTCAAAGGTGTTCAACAAAACATTGGTTGAATAACATCTCTACTCTTTGTCGGTGGAGTGAGCCCAGATTTTGAGTTGACCCAGGGTCCAATGAAGAGAGGCGCGGGTCCTAACCTGATGCGTACAGGACAGCCAGGACAGATGCATTCTCATCGAATAGTGACTGAATTGTTTCCATTAATCGCGATTTTCTGGTTGTATAATTCTATAGCCCATCCTGCAAGGAGCATACCCAACGAAAATCCCAATGTCAGATTGGCTTGAAAATATTTCCTAGGATTTACGCTATCATTTGAGGATAGCACAGAGCACCAAATACTCGGGAAGTAATGTTAAGATCAGGCTATCTTTATTATGCACAATCTCATAAGGGGTTTTGTTATACGAGTATGAATTAGTGATCGGTTCTGGGTGTAACAAGCAGTGGCTACAGCTTCTGCCCATAGAAACATGGGAGCTTTCGAGAATATCATCATTGTACGTGCTGCTTCCACCAGTGTACGATTACGTCTTTCAACAACGCCATTTTGTTGAGGAGTTCTCGGAAAACAGAACTTTTGATGAAATTATGCAACACCTTCATAGAATTCATACATAACTTGGTTGACGATTTCTTGTTCCGTTATCGTGCTGTGCGGATGAATCTGACTGTTTTGTTGAGGCCAACCTGTATTTGCTTAAGAAAGTTGGTGACAAACTCTGGAGTTTCATCCTTTGACCTCAAGAACTTTACCCATATGAATCTTGAATAGTCATCCACGATGACTAAGATGTATTTCTTCCCTTTAATACTCTGGACTCTCATTGGCCCACACAGATCCATGTGTAAAAGGGTAGAATAACTTCCATATTTGTAATTTTCAAATTTTGCCGTCTGGGAGAACTTCTCTTGCTTTTTCTAAGTTGACCAAGGCTGAGCAAATAGATCCTTTTCAATAACTTCAGTCTAGGTATACCTTCTAAACCAGATCTTTTCTGACAAAGATCATTTTAAATCGGGCCGAAGTTTAAATGGTTTAAAAAAAACACCAAGCCACAAACCATGATTTGGACTTGGAATCTTTGGACAGCAAGGCATTTCGAGAACCTTCATCATTTCAACAATCATATCGGTACAAATGGTAGCCGACGACAACCTTTAAGGATATCCGTACCCTATATCACGAACAAAGCAAGTATGCTTTCCTGAAGGCCACTTCAAGATCAAGAATCAAAAAAAAGCCCTTACAGAAGAAAATTGTGTCCAAGTCCCTCCACGTAGTATACTCTTGAGATCACAACAGTCACCCTTAACATAATCCTCCAGTAACCCATGGATAGCTCCTAAGTATCATTCCCGAATCTAAAACTGACCCCATTAACTTACCATAAAATTCAATGAGCGTTTGAACGATTCCCGTCATATGTTTTGAGCAGCCAAGTCCAATTCCAAAGCAAGACAAGGTACACCTGATTTGAAAACAGTCGAGTTTGGAGAGATTTTGAATTTCCGGTTCCCCTAATTTTAGTTAGTGTCCTTTTGGTTAGCATATAGATGGAACATTATCACAAAAGGCTAGTTAAATGGCACATTTCGCCTAAGGCAAAATCTTTCCTGTGGGTCTCTCCTTTTTGAGAACCACAATCAAGTTTTCCTAAGGTGAATTTCATTCCTGTGGTCTCCATTGGACGTAACCAATATCTGCAATAGTTTTCCCCGAAGCTTTCCCAAACCCCTTTGGTCTTGACAAATACTGTTGCAACCAGTTTGCCTTTTTGTTTCCATATCGCTTGGTCTTGTTTACACTGTTATCAAGACAGTTTTCCCTTTGGTTTCCTCCAGATCTGCATCCGTTATTCAAGACAATTCTAATGTGGGGTTAGAATTCACAGACTTCAAGATTTAACAACACAACATTCCATGACTGCCAGAGTTACCCGTTATGGTTTAACAAATTTTTGTCACACAGATTCAGATTTGAATTAATATACAACACACTTAAGCTAATGCTAGATCACCCGATTCACGTTTGTTCCTAACTGACTTATTTTGATCCTAAGGGCGTACTTCCTACTTCCTACTTATTCTCCTTCTTAGCAGCAAGGTCCTATTTTTCTTGTATTGCTTCTAGGCTTTATCCGCTTGCTTCAGTGGGAATCGTTTACTTCCAGTAGGGAACACAGGGTATTTGTCTGTTGGAACCTCTCCTGGTGCACTTTGGTTTCTGGTGTTGCTAGAAAATTCCTGGTTTATCAACTAAAAAACGTAACTTTTCGCTTTTCCGTAGTAACAGGGGTAGAGGGAGCCTTGTTAATCTCTTTCATTGTAACTTTTTGGAGGCAAGTGCCAATCACAAAACTTTCTAACAATTCCCCTGAGATAACTTTGTGTATCAGCAAGCATAGTTAAGTGAACTATCCATGGTTAACACCTAATCTACCTCAAACTAATCTCCCTAACCGATTCTACACACTCTCCTTAAGTTGCTGGTTAATAGTTTAAATGAGCACTCCTAATTTTCTTACGGGATGAGGATGGTTTATACGTCAATGGCATACATGCCATGGATCAAGAACTATTTGTTAACATAGTCACTATTGAAACAAGGGCACTTTGCTTTGTTTAAAAATTGATCTTTTAAGACTCTCAATAATCATTCAACATGTAAAGTCTTTTTTTTTTTCCTTTGTGTGAGCTACGCATGATCTTAATTGAGTCCATACAATTCCTTGTAATGTTGTTTGACAATTTCTAGTTCTACTATATTGGCAATCACTTAGTTCAATAAGAGCAGTTGACATCTACAGCAATATAAGAGCTCACGGACTTCTGTTCATTCACACTAGCGACCTATATCTTCAGTGTCGAATCACGTTATCTTTTACTTAATCTGGATGTTCAGATTCTTGATTTTAAAGAATAGTTAACATCAGAGCTTCCTGTGAATGCTTGTAGAATTTTTATTATCAAAACTTTCTTGAAAGAATGTTGATACTTAATTGGCAAATTTGGCATTTCCTTATCAAGTTTTGAAATAAGTTTTGACCACATGAACTTTTAGAACATGTCAGCTTTCAAGATCTAGACAACATGATTTTTTCCCACATCAAACAGCAGTTGAAGTGACAAACAATTTACAATCAGATTCTCATTTTCAATGAGAAGGTTATTCTTTCAATTTCTGCACATTGCTTGTCTACAGTATCTTGTCCACGCTCGATATTCATTTGATCAAACAATTTCTTCCAATTCTTTAACTTCTTAAAGAGGTTGTTTGAAACTCAACAAAGTATTCTTTAAGAGTTTTTGGAAAAAATGAATAACTTCAGTAGGTAAATCTTTTCGTTTGCTTCAAAACCTCTTTCCCCTGTCTGTAAGGACCTGATGGGGTGATTTCTAGTTTTGCAGATATGTCAAATTTGAGTAAAAAAGTTGTGTGAGTACATAAAATTAACTCACTTGACTTTTAGTATGAAGAATCTGGGGACAAAGCTGACAGAGTATTGGTGGATACACTGTCAATCTAAATTTGGTTTTGGAGCTAAGGTCCTCAACAGCCATTTTTCTGTTTTTGTCATCTATGGACCAAAAAATCTGTTCTCTGGGGTTAGATTTCTTTGGGAGCAAAGGTTGCAAGATAGTTCTCTTTCGAGTAATCGTGGGGGGGGGGGGGGGGGGGGGGGGGGGGGGGGGTGGGGGGGGGGGGGGGGGGCAATCCTAACTTTATTTTCCCATCACATAGAGGGCTTTGCATTTTTCAACAGCATTCTATCACTAGTTAACTCTCAGCTAACCCACGTGAATCCTCTTGAGTCCCTGTATGACAGTGGTATAATGAATGGTAAGTGACAAGTACATGAACATTATACATAGCAGACTGGAGCATGCTTTGCCACAGCGAGACATACAGGATTTTTATAGCCTATTGCTTATACCATTGTGGCTTTTTCATCATAAAATGATTTTGGTTTAACAACATTTGAACGGTTTGACCAGACTGATCAAGTTTTTGTATAATCTATCTTCAAATCTTATCTTTTTAAGCTTCTATAAGTCCAAAAACTCTTCAAGAAATTGACTTCTTTTTGTGTTGAAATTCTTTTCAAAAGTTTACTTCCACTGTCAGTGACTTATATGGCAACAGTAGAACTAAGGAGTTTTGTGCTGAATGAAGTTCAGATTTAAAAGACGTTTCCTTTCTAACATTCCGGTCCTGAGATAATTATTCTCATTTTCATACAATTTTTTGCTCCTATTAAGTTAATTCAACTTTGCCCGTTTTTCATATTCCCCGACCATTTCCTTATATCCTCGCAAGTTCAGAAGGTCCTGAGTCATTCATTACCATGTCCTGGCTGTATTTGCTAATCTACTTTGTAACAACCTTGTTCATGGGCCTTTCATCGAGACATAACAGTATAGCATCATTATCCGTACATAAGATGCAATACATTGTACAATCATTCTTCGTTGTCATCCACAAACTGATCATATACAATAATATTAACTATCACTCGTATAGTCAGCATCAAGTTTAACCAAACCAAAAACCCCCCAGTTAAAAATTGATGTTGTACATCGTTTTGCATCTCCGTTACTTCATGATACTCATTCATATGATCTACAAAGGTATCATGATCTTGTACCTCAAATGGGATTACTCGAGTCAATATATGTCCAGCTTCACATCGTAGATGGATCTTCAGATGTGAGATTTTGCTATGAATCATGGTCTGTGAAGTGGGACACTCATACAACATAATAGAGGTCGAATGCATCACATTTCATACAGCTTCAAAAATATGTTCACATTGGTGCCAAATCATTGCTCACGTTTGATATATCCACAACATCATCAACGTTGGATAACCTGTTCCCCTGCAATAAACAAACGACTTGTTCTTCATCCAACAGCTCCACTCTCCTGGCTTTGCAATTATTAGCATCTGTCCCTTGAAGTATCTAAATCTTGAAGCCGCCTTTTGCCTGGACATTCACGTGCTATGTGCCCTAGTCCGTTACATTGTAGCACTTATGGTTTTCGCTTGACCCAGTGATTATCATGCCTTCCTCTGTTCTGACTCCTACATTTCCCGCTACAAAAACCATTTCCTCTGTTATGTGTTCTCTGAAATGGTCTTCACCTATGATTATTCGCTTTGTATCTACCACGGACATCTTGAACCACCAACATTCCTCCCGTCTTGAACCATAGATTTGTTTCCTTGCATTAGACGAAGCTCAAAGTTGATTGTTAGTTTGAGAAGATGTATCTGTACGATTGAGTGAGGAGGCAAGGTGGTAGGATAAACTTGTCAATCAAGTTTTCTCACGTTTGAGGTAACTTCCCTGATTCAGTTGAAAGTTGTCAAGCGGGAGATGGTTTCTTTTATGGGTTGAGGAAATTTGGATGATGTGTTGGATACTGCAGAACTAGGTCGTCCGACCTAGTGCCAAAGATCATTATTTGGTTAAAACCGATACCTTTCATCATAATTCTGTTCTCATTAGCATGCACCTCATGTTGCTTTAAGTAGGCATACGAACTGATCACAGTTTGACTCTATTCAACAAAAACTCTGTTAATTTTGACTTATGTTATGAATCCTACTCCAACTCAGGCAACATGTGTTCACAAACTTTGAGTTAAATGCATCCTGACATGGTCAATCTTGATGTTTCTCTTCATTTAATGAGGCTTCGTAAACCCCTAACATAGTATCCTTGAATGTTCTTTTCTCCTTTGATTTGACGAAAATGTTCAAATTCATCGTATAACCGAGATTTTCCCTGTCATCCTTTTGTTAACTCTCAGAACTTCCAAATCATCTTCACGTTTTCCCCAAATGTCCTTTGGCTCAATATAGTTATTGCTGAGTGAGTAGAATTTCCTTTGGTATATACCCTGAAAGTAGGATATTGGTTGCA
Organism: Tanacetum coccineum; assembly: GCA_026074375.1. Taxonomy (NCBI): domain Eukaryota; kingdom Viridiplantae; phylum Streptophyta; class Magnoliopsida; order Asterales; family Asteraceae; genus Tanacetum; species Tanacetum coccineum. Next base: position 31,252 of record BQNB010053252.1, on the reverse strand, counting down.
CGAATGTCAGCTTTTATACCTTTCCTTTTCTTCAGCGAAAGGTAGTTAAGGGACTCTATCACGAACTGAACCTTGGTTAGAAGCTGCACCCCAGTCCCCACACAATAACAACTGAACCGTTTCCCATCTGAAAAAGGTGTCCTTCTTTGATGGACGTGTTCAAATATTCCTCCACCCAAAATCCTTTCTAGACAGTAACAGGACGTATACGTGTTGCCAAGATTCAAAGTCCTGATTTTATCAAGCATGGTGGGCGTGTATCAGAACCTGCACACAAGAAGTCTTTCTTGCATGACTAGAAATCATGTTAATATTATGATATATATGTATTTGATTCGATCAATGATTTGTGTAGTGTAACGTTAAAAAGTGGTGAGGTTAACGTATTCGTATTTTGTTTTTAGAGTGATCTACTTACTCTCCCGAGTTTTGAACTAATTTCAAAATTTCTAACGACAGAAGCTCAACACGCCGCCAAAAGGCTACCAAACCCTGCAAAGAAATAAGCCAACTCGCCGTGGAATTTTAAGCAACTCGCCGAACACAACTCTCTTCCAAGCAAACCCGCCGCGAGAATTAAGGCAACTCCTGCTGGTGAAATCATAGGGCAACTCGCCGAACACAACTCGCTGCCAAGCCAACCCCGGCGAAGAAATATGTTTAATCAAAACGCCATTCTGAGTTTTTCAAACCGCTAGAGTTTCCTTAAATATTGCTAAAAAATATTCAACCCCTGATAACCTGTTCAACCGCGTGTAAGCAACCGCTGCTTAGTAACAACATACGCCTCTTGAGCAACACCGCCACCTATATTCAAACTGCTGGTTAAGACAAACCGCTGCTTTAGTAACAACTCGCCGCTTGAGCAACTCGCACCCTGTTCCAAACCGCTGGTAAGCAAACCGCTGGCTTAGTAACACATTAAACTCGCCGCCTTGAGCAACACGCCACCGCTAAGCACCCGCCGTGTGTCAGTAGGGTTGGTAACCTACTAAATAACATAATCATTTTCAGCAAAACGCCTTGAAGAAATTCTGGCAAACTCTCCACACGAAGAACAACGACGTTTTTTCAACAAAATCACCTAGTAAATCACCCATTCTGAACGATTTTTGCTTGATTTCTTTTTGGCACCAACGACAATAACCATAGGGTACTATATAGCTACAAGAAACACCCAAACTTTATCAATACAAACAACAAAATTCGGAAGATCTTCAAAAAACAAGCTAGTGCCTTCAAAGGTATACTTTTCGATCTAAATCAAGCAAGAAATCGCACATACACACGATCTAATCATCCCATTAGCTCTGATACCAATTGTGGTATATCCTATATCATAACACGGGGTCGATTCTTGGATCTGGCTAGTTTTTAGAGAGAGAAACACTTGAGAGAGAATATCTTAGAGAGAGAAAGTGTTTTCTATGAAATGAAATAATGACTAGCTTGCCTCTTCCAAAGTTGGAAGAGGCTATATATAGTACTTACAATATACCGGGTATTCGTACCCGACTTAAAACCGAACAACGTACTATTAACTATTAAACTACGAGCTATAATAAACAGTAAAATACACGGGGTGACCGAGTCTTTTTCTAATACCTAACACTTTATACAATTCCTTTGGTAATGTGAAACAATTATCTTCAAACTTTTCTTCTCTTTTTTGTTGCAATTTTTCTAATATTTTTTTACAATACTAACTAAGAAACTCAGTGTAATTTCACCATCTTCACGATCATAATAACTCCGGATAATTTCTTCGGTAATTCTTCATTCTTCGGGCGTACCATTAATTGTGTTGGTAGTAAAAATACATGAGCTTTAACTACTTTATACATTCCCATTTGCAATGTGAAAATTTCTTCCCAACAGTACCCAACATAGAAAATTGACACAAGACTCGGGAAATACATACTTTACACTTTAAGCAACTAGCAACTAATAAATGGACTTAATCTAACAGGGTAGGCTAAGGTGTAACGAAACAAACAGTTGGTGTTATTCCTAAAGGATTGGCTCTATGGGTTTTTCTAGGGGTATCTTACTCTTAAGATGAAAAGTAAACAAAGTGTTTATATGGGTTAACTAACCATGTAGTCAGTTAATCAAACACGATGTAAAGGCTTTTAGTTGTAATCCTAGAAATTACCAAATCCACATGTCACAACCATCTAAATCCATAGTACTTATTATTGTGGTCTCGAATAGATATACATGAGGCACTTGAAGCTGCTTTACACTCTCCAGACCAGGCACCACTTTCACCAGCTCATGCTCTTATGTATCCAGAGTACCTTGCACCATCCGATGATGACCTAGAGCCAGCTTAGGTCCAACACATTAACCCGCAAACAGTATCACCTACTGCTCTCTCACTGGATTACCATCACACACTTCAAGCCATTTTAGAGATCCTAGGAGGAACTTGAGGAAGGATGGCCGAGGAGAACCCCGAGGAGGGAGCCATCGATGAGGAGGAGGAAGCTCACCAACTCGGCCAATTCCCCACCACTGGAACTATACATTGACTACCATCTGAGGAAGAGAGACGAGCCCTTCAACAACGCCACCATGACCCACTCTTTCTACCCACAATATCACCTTTTATTACCACCAACAGACTCCGTAGGCTTGATGATGGTCCGACCTCAGAACCGCCACCCCTAACATCATCTATTGATGCTTTGGTTTTGACAGCAGGGTAGGCTGCACGCTGCACCTCCCTTACCACCACTATCACCACAAACACCTAAAATCTCTATTAACCTAGGATAACCATCCCATCATTACTACTAACACACCTACTCACAGAAGATATCATCCTTGAGGCTTACATACCCGCCTCAGAATGGAGAGCTAGATTTACTGCTAAATCTGTGAGCTTAGTTTAGAGAATGTGAAGAGTTCCATCAGCCGCTGCTGCAGACAGCCTGATGTCTACTTTGGTCAGAGTTACGACTATGGATATAGTGACCAGCCTTTTGAGGAGGTACAATGATAGAGTGACTGATCAGCACCAGTCATAGACACCGATATCGAAGAGTTTCATGTGCGTCACCAGACGCACATGATGACATGATATACTACGAGCTCGTGTAACATCTCTTGAGAGGAAGAGATGAAAACAATCGTACTATGGCTATTGGCAATAGGAGCATAAGGCCAACGTACGCTCAACACAAGGCTAGGACTCGCGCCATGGATTCGAAAAACGGCCGACTAGGCACTATTTGCAGGCTTCGACACTTTAATAGAGACTACACATGATGGCAAATCCATTCAACAATTAATTAGCGAGTACAAGAACCGTAAACGCTACATGGGAGTACTTATCTCATGATTTTTTATTGTACCACTCTGTGCTCGTAACACATATGAGCGCGTAAATGTCCAAGGGCGCGTGGCGTGCTAAGACGCATATTGAAGCGATCATTGCATAAAAGAGCCAGCTCAAGCGCTAGATTGCGGCACCAGATTTTTAAGTCCAATTTCTAGTAATCCTGTTACGAGTTAGATACGTCACTACATCTTGTCTTGAGTTAATAAACACTCAGCATTAACATTTTACTAATCTGGCCTACACACAGCCTCCTCTACCGTAGGTTGTTAGGAACTTGTATTTTCCTTATTTTGAATCCAATACCTATATTACTGTGGTACTCACAACGAATTCGAGTTGTTATATACAAAGTCAGAAGCAGTCGAATTCATCTTGGCTCACATATGTCCGATAGGACGACTGACTCATCCCACCTTTAGTTCACTAACTATATTTGCTTTCTGCGACACTGTCGTGATCTCATTTGTACCGAGTGCGATCGTTGCGCGTTATTTGCTGATATCGTGGTTATGTTTCGGACATCGACATCTTAAATGTGTTACTGGAGTATTGCGGGACATATCAGAACAACAATCGTCGCTCCAAACAGTAAAAGCACATGACTGACCGAGTAGAAGCCGCTACTGCAAATCTGATCTTTTCTACCATCTCCTACAAACCGACGTGACCTGAACTTGAGCCGCTTCTGTGGCGCTCACATAAGTATGTCTAGCATAAATCGTCTTAACAGATGGGTAAACTCTCAGACGACGTACATAATGGTTATTCTCATTTCATCTACACTAGGGTAATAGGTACCCGCCATTACTTCCCCACGGTACGCACAGCGTGATTTACGTAAAGGATCACCACACCACTGATTCAGTAGTACTCGTCTTCTAAACTGTTCCCAAAATGGTGCACATTAAGGAGTTCTTGAAGATGATCTCGACTTATCCTGGAGTGTTACACAATCACGTACGCCATACACCTCTTCTACTACGAGAGAGCTCAAGCTGTGAGCAGAGGAGATGCACACTCTCTTTCTGGGTTCTGGTCTTTCACACCTTGTGTTGTCTGATATGAGAAAATGTGCGAGCAAAAATGATGTATGTTGGCCTTTACCAACATATTCGAGTGCAATGAATCCTACCTATTGTACGTGCATTAGGAATGAATATGCCAAGTGAAGTATGACCTGCGCCACTATCGTTTATATACCGTCATTGCTTGGCCGTGTTCTAACATGTAGCGAATTCCCCACATGTTAAGTAAGGGGTAGAGTTCCTTATGAGCACGATAGCGTCTTCTCTTTTCATCATAATGCTGCCTATAGGACAAATGGAAGACATGAATGAAAATGTTGAAATAAAACTATTGTCTGGTAGTGAAATAATGAACTGGAGACCAATGTAGAACCTGACTATGAAGGCATGAGTTAAAGCTAACACTCAACAACTTTCAAGAAGTGATTCTACTGTGCTCAATATGGTTTTCGGATAATCGAACAAGGTAAAGAAGTAACTGATGCATCCTAAGGCATACAAAGCTCAGGAAGCTATATAAGTGGCAAGGAGTTTGATGGCCCCATAAGGTTCTACTTATGCAACTAGACAAGCTGAAAACAAAAAGGAAATAGGAAAACAAACTCAAAGAAAACAACCATGTGATCAACAAACAGCCATACAAAGGTATAATGTCTAGGACTTAGATGTCGGGGTCTGGTGAAAATAGAGGTAAAATGCTGGAACTCTACCCTTGGCAACAATGCAAAGCTTTCACACCACAATGGATCATCGCAATGCAATATGTGCACTAACTGAAAAGAGTTGGTCAATTGCCCCGAGATTTGTAGGAAGTCCTACTGCTGTTAGCACTCAAAGAGCACCGTAACAGTTTAGAAGACGAGTACGTGTTTTGAGAAGTGGGATCAAGTGCACTATAAGAAAAGATGCTCGAGACTAAAAAAAAAAACCACAGGAAAATGTAGCTTGGAATGGTGATAGCTCGTGGAAGGGCTTATGCCTTGGGAGGCCGAAAAACCCAACCCTAATCGAACATATTTTACGGGTACTTCCTCCTTACCATTATGCTTCTATTCTTATTTGAATAACCGGAACCGATGGAAGTTTTGTTGTCAACTAACATTTACTCCTAATTGATATCATCCCATCTACATTAGACAATAGTTATGACGTTGAATTAGCCGACAGAAGAATAACAGGAGTTAATACCATAATTCGGGGTTGTACTTTAAACTTGTTAAATCATCCATTCAATATCGACCTAATGCTCATAGAGCTTGGTAGTTTTGACGCTATTATTGGTATGGATTGGTTGTCGAAGTACCACGTCGTGATCGTTTGTGATGAGAAGATTTTCATATTCCCTATGGCGATGAAGTGTTAATTGTTCAAGAGACATATGATGGCAGAACGGTCCCGACTAAATATTATCTCATGCACCATGACTGAGAATATTTGCTTAAAGGATGCCATTTCCTTTATGCACGCAACACTAAAAAGAAGATCGGAGACAATCATAGTAGAAGCTACCTGAAGATGTAACCGTTGAACGAATTTCTAGAAGCTTTTTCCCTGAAGACTTTTTCGGTTATTTCACGACCAGACAATGGAGTTTCCAAATCGACTTGGTAACCATAGTGAGTGCTTGGCAAATAAAATAAAATATTCCTGTGCCCGGTAGGAGAGGGGTTATGGGAAAAAATAAAAAAAAAAAAAAAAAAAGGTAAAAAAAACAAAAAATAAAAATAGAAAAGAAAAAATAAAAAAGAGTAAAAAAAAAAACAAAAAAGAAGAGAAATGAAAAAAGATAAACAAAAAAAAGGTATTAAATAAAAAGGGAACCGAGCCTAAAAAAAAAAAAAATCTCTCCTCACCCCCCCAAAATCAAAGAACGAACTAGAACAACAAAACGCGAGAGGAGGAAAAAAGAGGGAAAAGCTCCCCGATGCCAACAGTGCATCAACCAAATGATACCAAGTCGATTTGAAAACTCCACTTGTCTTGTCAGAAAACCACCGCGACAGAAGATCTCTTCAGTAAAAGCTTCGGCTCTCTAGTAGAAAATCACGTACCAAAAACCGCATATAGGTACCTCACTCCACTTTCCAGTGTACCCTTTCTTCTTCCTCTGAACTATGTCTCCGTTCCTCTTCTTTTTAAGGGGGAAGGGTTATGCTAGCCAAAAAGACTTGCTAAATCCTTTTACAAATAACTACTTCTCATTACAAAGGGTGCATGAGATAAAGAATATATTATTTATTATTATTTATCTTTTCATATTATTATTTATTTTATATTAAATAAAATATATAATTTTAATATTATTTAATTTTTTATATTATAAAATAATTTTTTTTAAGTTTAATTTATATTATATTTTTTTTGATTTTTTATTATATTTTTTAAAATTTTATATTTTTATTTTTAATTTTTTTTTCAAAATTTAATTTTGTTTAATAATATTTTTTTAGAAAAATTATTTTATAATTAAATTTTTTTCCTAAATTTAATTAATTATAAATAAAAAATATATTATTAAAAAATATAAAAAATTAATAATTTAAATATCAAATAAAAATTATATATCGATAATTATATAAAACATATAAAAATATAAAAAAAAACAAAAATAATACAATAAACCCAAAATAAAAAAAAAAAAAAATGAACAAATATACCCATCAAACAACAAAAATCAAAATACGACCAAACAAAATAACTTTACTTTCACACGAAACTACTCCAACACTCATGTCTCCATGAACAATTAAACACTTTCATCGCCAAAGGAATCCCGAAAATCTCTCATCACAAACGATCACGAAGTGGGTACTATCAACCAACCAAATCCATACCAAGAAAAAAAGCGTCAAAACAACCAAGCACAACGGGCATTAGGTTCGATCAATAGAAAATGGGGTTGGCGGGATTTAACAAGTTTAAAAACAGTAAACAACCCTAAATTATTGGTAATAACACATGTTAATTGATTCTTCTGTCGGCTAAATTCCAACCACGTAGACAGCACAAATAAATAATAAAATTTGTCTAAAATTTGAATTAAGGGGATGAAACAATTAAGTGGTAGCTAAAAAGTTAAGTATGACACAAAACTTTTCCAATCGAGAAACCCGAGGTATCAAAAAAAGAGAATATATAAGCATAATGGAAAGTATGGACGTTACCCGAAACTTCTATGATCGAGTCAAGGGTTGTGTTTAAGCCCTAACGCCTCGCCAAGCATGAAGCCGTCTACCCCACGAGCTTCACCATTCCCAAGCTACATTTTCCCATGAGGAATTTTTTATATTATTCTTTTAGGAGGGCGAGTCCCCACGAGCAAATCATTCTTATAGTTGTCCCTGGAAGGAATCCCCTTTAAAGATAACAAAAACCGCCTAAAATATCTCAAACAATGAACCCCCCCCCCCCCCCCCAGACACATGTCATAAATACATAAATTCCCAAAAACGAAGTCACGTACTTCGTCTTCTCCCCTAAAAAACTGTTTCCCGGTGCCACCCCCCCCTTTTGAGTGTTAACCCAGCAGTATGAAGCTCCTCTCATCCTACAGAAATTCTCGGGGCAAAAAAATAAATACCAACTTACCGCTTTTTTACAGTGTTTTCGTGCACGTTGCAGAATGCATATTCCATTGTGGTGAAACATGCACTTGTTTGCACAATGGTAGAGTTCCAGCATACTCTCTCATTTCATACGCCAGCCCACATCATAATCCAAGCCGACAATCTTACCTTTTGTAAGGCGGTGTTGATCATGGTTTGTTTCCTTGAGTTTTGTTATCCATTCTCCTTTTGTTTTCAGCTTGCCTGTAGCATAAGTAAAAACCTTCTGGGCCATCAAACTCCTTGCCAACTCAATAGCTTCCTGAATCTTTGTTGCTCTTAGGATGCCATCAGTATACTTCTTTAACCGTAGTTCGATTCATCCTAAAAACCAAATAATGAGCAACATAGAATCAATTCTTGAAAGTGTTTGAGTGTAGCTCTCAACATCAAAGCCCTTCAAAAGTCTGTTCTACAATCGGGATCTCACTTCTTAATTTTCACTACCCAGACAATAGTATTTATGTCCTCATTTTCCATCAATGTCTTCCATGCGTCCTATAGGCAAGCATCCGTGGTCCAACGTCCTACATGGGAATTTCCACCATGTGGGTTAGAACACCGCCCCAGCAAAGTACAAGTGGCATACTTCACTTGGCATTCAACTATTCAGCTGCATATATGGAACACATATTTCATTATTCCTCAAACCAACTCATGGGCCAACCCTACGGCACCCTCATTCCCTTAAAGTTAAGGGTTGGTCAGTTCTAGAACTCCTTATAATTTCACATACGAACAGTGTGTGCGTCCTTCCACGCACCGCTATCCAAGTTATGGCTTCTATTCCTGTTATCGTTTCCATTTCAATTCTCCATTTCCACTATGTTTCGGATTTGCTTCATTCATACCTCAGCCAACGCATCAGCCATGTTTAGGCTATCAAACTCATTAAAGCACTTCAACTCATATTGCTTTTCCTTGAGGTAATTTTTCTAAATTCACACAATACAAGTAACACATAAGATTTTATCCGAAACATAACCACGAAACCATAAGTACAATATATAAAAAGATCACAAAGCAGAGAATATATGAAAATAAGATCAACTATGACATATTTTTAAATCGACGTCAAATAAAACAACATCGTTAAACTATACATGAAAAAGTTTGGATTCAAAATAAGAAATACAAGTTTCCTAACAACCTACTAGCAGGGAGTTACCGATAAAACTAATCAGGCAATACAAAATAGCTTAAAATAACTGATACAAGCCTAACAAATTACTGTCAGCTCTGCTGGTCCATCATGCGCTCAAGATCTCAACATCTCCCAGGCTCGGTCAAAACAGTACAAAAAAAATATGCCTGGTCAACCTGTCACATCATTAGTCATCTCGCCTCTGCTTTGGCAGTTACTCTATTCTCAGCCTGCAACCCCATCAATACATTCCATGGCGCGAGACAAGCCTGTTCGACGTACGTGCCTTATGCTCATAGCAATAGGCCATAGTACGATGAAATCATCTCTTCCTCTCAAGAGATGAAACACAGCACGTAGTATAAAAAAAAAATAAGAAAAAAAAAAAAAAAAAATGAAAAATAAAATATTAAAAAAAAAAGAACATAAAAAAAAAAAAAAAAAAAAAATAAAACTGTGATTGTTTATGAAAAACATAAACCGGAACTACTGTCATCATGTGCGTCCTGGTGACTCAACATGAAACTCTTCGATATCTGTGTCCTTATATCTCAGACTGGGAGTCAAGATCAGAACTCTCTTCATTGACCTCCCACAAAAGGCGGGTCACAAATCCAATAGTCAGTACCTCAGACCAAAGTAGACACAGGCTGTCTAGCATCAGGGCAGCTGAACTCTTCCCATCTCAAACCTAGAGATTTTAGCATAAAACTAAGCTCTCTTCTGAGGCGGTATGTCCAGCCTTAATGATGAATATCACTGTGAAGTATGGTGTTAAGTAGTAATGATGGGATGGGTATCCAAGGTAATAGAGATAATAAAAGTTGTTAGTGAGATAGTGGTGTAATGGAGGTGCAGTGCAGCTACCCAGCTGTCAACCAATGCATCAATAGATGATGTTAGGGGGGTCTGAGTCATAAAAAAAAAACCAACATCCATCCCTAAGAGTCCATTCTGGGTACAAAGTGATATAGTGGGATGAAGTGGGTCATGGTGGTGTAGAAGGGACCTCGTCCTCCTCTACCTCAGATGGTAGGTCAATGTATAGTCCAGCTGGTGGGGAATTGGCCAGAGTTGAGAGCTCCTCCTCCTCCTCAGATGGCTCCTCCTCGGGGTTCTCCTCGGCATCCTCCTCAAGATCCTCTTCAGGATCCTCCTCAACTGGCTTGAAGTCTGATGAGTAATCCAGGAGATAGCTAGTTGTACAGATGCGGTAATGGCTAAGCCTCAGCTGGCTCTAGGTCATCATCGGATGGTGCAAGGTACTCCGGATAAACAGGAGCATGAGCTGGTGAAAGTGGTGCCTGGTCTGAAGACTATAAAACAGCTTCAAGTGCCTCATGTATATCTATTCGAGACCACAATAATAAGTACTATGGATTTAGATGGAGTAACTTTTTAAAATGGTAAATTTCTAAGAAATTACACCAAAAAAGCCTTTACATGTTGTTTATTAACTGACTACACAGGTTAGATAACCCCCATATAAACCCTTATGTTTACTCTCAACATAAGATAAGATACCCCTAGCAAAACCCTAAGTCAATCTTTAGGATATAACACCAACTGTTTATTATCGTTACCACCTTTACACCTTAGCCTACCCTGTTAGATTAAGTCCATTTATATTTGCTAGTTGCTTAAAGAGTAAAGAATTAAATCCCGAGGTACATAGTTCATTTACAATGTTGGGTACTGTTGGGAAGGAAATTTTCACATTGCAAATGGGAATTAATAAAGTATTAAAGCACATTAAATTTTAGAACTACCAACACAAATTAATTGGTACGCCCAGAAGAATTAAGAGTACCGAGAAATTATCCCGGAGTTATTATATGAACGTTAAGATGGTGAAATAACACTGAATGTTATCTTATTTAGAAATGTAAAAAATAATTAGAAAATTGCAACAAAAATATAGAAGAAAATTTAGAAGATAATTTTTCACATAACCAAAGAATTGTAAAAAGTGATTTAGTTATTAAAAAAGACTCGGTCCCCCCGTGTATTTTTACAGTTTATTATAGCTCGTAGTTAAATATTTTATATATTACGTAGTATGCGGATTTTAAGTCGGTTACGAATACCCAGGGAATAAAGTACTTACTATAATCAGCCTCTTCCAACCTTTGGAAGAGCAGCTAGTCATTATTATTTCATTTCATAGAAAACACTTTCTCTTCTAAGATATTCTCTCTCAAGTGTTTCTCTCTTCTAAAAACTACCCATAATCCAAGAATCGACCCCGTGTTTATGATATAAGGATAATACCACAATTGGTACAGAGCAAAAAGGGATGATGTAGAGTCGTGTGTATTGCGATATTCTTGCTTATTTATATCGAAAGTAATCTTTGAAGCACTAGCTTGTTTTTTGAAGATCGCCGAATTTTGTATGTTTGTAATGATAAAGTTTGGGTGATTCTAGAAGCTATTACCTATGGTATTTGTAGTGACAAAAGAAAGTCAAGCAAAATCTACAGAAGGTGGATATAATAGTGATTTTGTGTGAAAAACACGTGTTCATCGTGGACGGTTGCCAGAATTTCAACACGCGGTTTTTGCGTGAAAAATATTATTTTAATAAGTAAGGATACCAACCCCGTGACACACGGCGGGTTGCTTAGGTGGCGTTAGTTGCTCAAGGCGGCGAGTTGATACTAAGTCACGTTTTGCATAGCCAGCGTTTTGAACCGGTGGCGATTGCTCAATGCGGCGATTTGTTACAAAGCAAGCGTTTTGCATACCAGCAGTTGAACAGTGCGAGTTGCTCAAAGTCGATTGGTTACTAATGCATCGGTTTGCTTACCAGCGGTTTTAACAGGTTGAATCAGCGGGGTGAAATTTATTAGCAAATATCTTAAGGAAACTCTTAGCGGTTATGAAAACTCATGGCGGTTTTGATTAAAACATATTCTTACTCAGCGGTTTGCTTGCAGCTAGTTGTGTTCGTCTATTCCCTAAGATATCACCACGAGTTGCATTAATTTCCTCGCGGCGGGTTGCTTGGCAGCGAGTTGATGTTCGGCTATTGCCTTAAAATACCACCTAGGCGCGTTTGCTTATTTCTCTTTTTGCAGCGGTTTGGTAGCCTTTGGCGGCGAGTTGAGCTTCTGTCTTAGAAATTTGAAATATTTCAAACTCGGGATTTAATATCACTAAAACAAAATACGAATACGTTAACCTCACCACTTTTAACGTACACTCACTAATCATTGATCGATCAAAACATATCATATCATAATAATACAAGATGTCTAGTATGCAAGAAGACATCCAGTGTGCCGGTTCTGATACACGCCCACCAATGCTTGATAGAACAGACTTTGAATCTTGGCAACAACGTATACGTCTGTACTGTCTAGGAAAGGATAATGGAGAGAATATTATGAAGTCCATCAAAGAAGGACCATTTCATATGGGAACGGTCTCAGATGTTATTGCTGGAGGAACTGAGGGTGCAGTTCAACAAGGTCCAGTACGTGCTAGAGTCCTTAACGACCTTTCAGCTGAAGAAAAGGAAAGGTATAAAGCTGACATTCGTGCAACCAATATCCTACTTCAAGGTATACCAAAGGACATCTACTCACTCATCAATCACTATACTGACGCCAAAGACATTTGGGAAAACGTGAAGATGATTCTGGAAGGTTCTGAGTTAACAAAGGATGACAGGGAATCTCAGTTATACGATGAATTTGAACACTTCCGTCAAATCAAAGGAGAAACCATTCAAGGATACTACGTTAGGTTTACGAAGCTCATTAATGACATGAGAAACATCAAGATGACCATGCCCAGGATGCAGCTTAACTCAAAGTTTGTGAACAACATGTTACCTGAGTGGAGTAGATTCATAACTGAAGTCAAACTTAACAGAGGTTTGAAAGAGTCAAACTGTGATCAGTTGTATGCCTACTTAAAGCAACATGAGGTGCATGCTAATGAGAACAGAATTATGATGGAAAGGTTCGGTCAACCAAATAATGATCCTTTGGCACTAGTGTCGGACGCCTCAGTTCAGCAGTATCCAACACAATCATCCAAATCTCCTCAACCCACAAAAGAACCATCTCCTGCTGACAACTTTCAACTGGACTCAGGAAGTTCCTCAACAGAAAACTTGATTGAAAGTTTATCCAACACACAAGCCCTCCCCACTCAATCGTACAAATCACACCTTCCTCAAACGAATAATCAACTTAGAGCTTCGTCTAATGCAAGGAACAAAGCTATGGTTCAAGACGGGAAAGTTGTGGTTCAAGATGTCCGTGGAAGATACAATGCGACTAATCAAGGAAGACCATTTCAGAGAAACAATACAAGAGGAAATGGTGTAGCGGGAAATGTAGGAGCTCAGAACAGAGGAGGCATGATTAATCCTGGTCAAGCGAAACCCATCAAGTGCTACAACTGTAACGGACTAGGGCACATAGCACGTGAATGTCCAAGGCCAAAGCGACTTCAAGATTCAGACTACTTCAAGGACAAGATGCTACTAATGCAAGCCCAGGAGAGTGGAGCAGTACTGGATGAAGAACAGTCGTTGTTTCTTGTAGGGGAACAGGTTACCAACATTGATAATGATGTGGATGATTCACCCGAGAATGATTTGGCACTCAATGTGGACCATATTTTTGAAGCTGATGAATGTGATGCCTTCGACTCTGATGTTGATGAGGGTCCCACTTCACAGACCATGTTCATGGCGAATCTCACATCTGAAGATCTAATCTACGATGATGCCGGGCCATCATATGATTCAAATAATCCATTTGAGGTACAAGATCATGATGCCTTTGTAGATCATATGGATGAGTATCATGAAGTACACAAGATGCAAAACGATGTACAACTGAGTATCAAGGAAGTACAAGAGGATGCAAACCGTATGATGAACAACCAACTTCGTTGTTGACTTCCGTGCTGATATAAGAGTAGTAGTTAATATTATTCCGTATGTGGAGACAAGGAAGATCATGTTGTTCAAAGAAAATGTATTACTTCTGTGCGAAATGATGCATTGATGTCAATTCTCGGATGAAATGCTTATGAACAGGGTTTTGTACAAAGTAGATTAGAAAATTAGCAGACCTGGTAGTTAAGACTCAGTGATCTCTGTCTTGAGAGATATAGGTAACGGTTCGGGGTAGTATGAAAACAAACACTAACACATTAAAAAACAAAAACAAGAAAAAACCAAAAAAAGGGCAAAAATGGAAATTAACTGATAGTGAACGAAAAATTGACGAACAAATGAGAATAATTATCTTCAGACCGAGTCTAAAACTATATGCAAACTTCAAAACTAAAAAGGCTCATGACCATTATCTTAAGATTAATAATATCTTTTATAGAAATTATGACACAAGCAACGCCGGTAATACTCAAGACAATCAAGGGCATGAAGAACGCATGGATGATCATACTCTTGAATCATCAGTTTGCAAAATCAGGAGATTCGAGATGATGAACTACTCATTCAATGCTGACGAAGTGTACATTGCCATAAAAGAGTCCGAGTACCTCAACCACTCAAGGGACAACCTTGATGCTTATCGAGAACTTTTACGTATCATTGATGAGGGATGGGTCATGGCAACACCCAATGAAGAATGAAGGAGGAAAGAAAAAGGTCTAACTTAAAGACCGGCTAAAACAAAAGTGCTTCCCGAGAGATAACCCGGTCATTTTAAATTGTTTGAATTATCTTTAAATTGTTTGCACGAGTCTGTCTTCCCAGATATTCTATACGGTGTATCGAACCCATCTGTATACGGCGTATGGATGTGTCTGGACGTTATCAGTCTGTAATTTAATTTCAGTATTTTAAATTTTTTAATTGTTTTTACAGGAACCATATGGCGTATCCTAGGGTTTAGGATACGACGTATCAATCCCTGTACAGTTGTGTGTGTAATTGTTTTCCTGCATTGTAACCATTGCATAACCGAGATAGGAATTGCACTTTTGTCTTCTAAAATTTATGCAGGATCTTGCTATAAGGAAATCGACGATATTGTATACTCTAAAAAAGACATGTGTTGAACTCGTATGAAGCATTCTAAAGCCTCGTCAACACACTTTTGCTCAAGAAGTCAAATTGGAGAATCATCCCGAGCAACATATCAGGGGAGTTCCTCGTTCTAATTCCATTTTCCATTTTCTTTAATTGTTTTGTCTATACAACGAGGACTTTGTATAATCTAAGTGGAGGGATGAAGAATTAGAACGCCTATTGTCCTTTCTTTTACAAATAATATGCTATATGCTTAAATTATGTTAAATTTAAAATTTTTTAAAGCATAACTTTTGTAAAAATTACTAGTTACATGACCTCGCGCACTATAACCCTTAATGCAAAATTGTGAGAATTATGCCTATTCTGTTTCTAAACGTTTACCAAAAATTCCACAAAAATATGAGTGTGCCGGTGATGTAGTAGACTTTAGAACTTGGCTTGGTATATCACTCGAGACCACAATGATGAGTACTATGGACTTAGATGGAGAAACATTTTTAACTGGTAAATTTCTAGGTTTACACCAAAAAGCCTAAATGTTGTAAAATTAACTAACTATACTGGTTAGTTAAATCCGTTAGTTAAACCCGTAATAACCATGTGCCTTACTTCACTATAAGAGTAAGATTCTTAGAAAAAACTGTTGAGCATTAAGCTAAGTCTTTTCACACCATATGTACCTATTTCGGTGCACTTACTCCTTAGCCTTACCCTGTAGATTAAGCCATACTTTTTTCAAAGTTGTTTTTTTTTTTGTTAAAATTTATTGTTTGTGTGTAAACGTTTTGTATTTCCTATGTCAAAAGTACCTGAATTTTCTATTCCTCCCCCTTTACGGTTAGATCGGGAAATTGCACACAATGCAATGGAAAATCTGTCGATTCGTGTATATTTTTTCATACTTTCTTGGCGATTTATGTATTTATGTTCGAAGATGAAAGTGTTAAATGAAAAATTATCTTTTAATTATTTTTACGCCGATGATTATCACTTGTAAGACGTGAAATTGCCTACGAGGTTTATGTTAGTAAATAAATAGAAAAATAAAAAATGCATCAAAAAAGGGAGGATGAATTGATAGTAGCGTTCGCTTAAACTTAAACTGAGATAATACTTGGAAGAATCGATTATTCGTTGTATGTAGGCATAAAAATTCAAACGATGTATAGCTTTTGAATATAAGTGGACGATATCACCATTTTTGTAAAAGTATGTAAACTTTGCGGATGTTGAGAAGCTTGACACGTTGTGGCTATGGAAGAACGTCCAACTGAGGATTGTCTTTGTATCTCTATGATCGAGTGGTTTGCTTCATATATTCTGGTCTTTTCATGAGAACGATCAGGGAAAAGTTACTAGCAACTACACTTATTTGTTCAAGCTTAATCTTATTGTTTTGCTGAATTTTATATTAACAACATTTGCCATTCCATTTTTAGCAATTAACACTTGAGGTTTTACTCGGAACGAGGACTACATTTGAGATCGAAGTCAGCATGTCTATTCTGTCGTTACGGTATGTTACTGCATTGATGAATTTTCAGTCCTACCTTGTTGGTTTATCTATTTTGGTGAAAAATAGAAAGATCTCTCCCTATATCATTCTTTCTCCTTAACCCATTGGGTTAAACTCAATTATGAGTGATCGAGATCGTCGAGTATATACATCGTCTATTATGTCATTACGCGTTGTGTATGTATGATCTCAGCTTGCCTTGTTGGTGCGGGTACTATATCGCGTGATGGAAGATTGTTAGGATATGATCAACCCTTAGCCTTAATATAAAAACTTAATTTTCTTTATGACTTGTTTCTTCTTAGCTCTAGTTGGTGTTTAGAGATGTTAGGGGGTATCCCTACTGCCAAGCATATGATATGAAACTAATTACGACCGAGCAATTGAGCTGTAAAAATTAATGTAACACTAAGATTTAGTTGAGTGATCTGCGTGTTTTCATTTCCAGTAATTTCGTGAGATGCTTGCGTCTTGTACAGTTGATTACGAAAAAAGTGCCTTAAAGGAAAAATCCTGTGATATCGGTGTGGATACATTTTTATATATAATCTAGAGTCTACTTGATGACAAGTAGAATCAAGTCGGGTGGATATTTGATGACATCAAATAACGATTACATTTTTATAATACACATCATTCTATCCGAATGAAGATAACCACTTTTTATATAATTAATTGCAAGACATTTACTACTTATTGCTTAAAAGTAGTCTTTTGCTAGTAATTAAGGAGTAATTTGTGGACTAGAACCATGTAGCTCAAAAGGGCATATTTAGCGAGCTAAAACAATTGATATTTTGGCAGATTGCGAAGTTATTTCTGACAATACGCCGTATCCAGAAAAAGAGATACGGCGTTATCATGCACCAACTCTTCACAAGAAAACGTCGTACAAAATTAATTCCTCAATACGGCCAGTATCACTCTTTTAAGCCATACGTGTATCAAACTAGCGATAGACAATTCAAAGATACGGAGACTAGTTTATATTTTGGGATTTGAATATTTTATTGATTATAACTTAGCGCGCACTCCAAGGAAAAATTACCAAATACGCCTCCTTGTATTCGTGTCCTCGTTCTTTTATTTTTTTCTTTAACTCTTTCTTAACTCAATACTCAGACAGCTATCCAATCTTTTTATGAGACTATAAATAGAAGACTCTAAAAACGAGTTTTCAGTGTGCAAATTCATATTCTATATCATACCATACACATAAAAGACGATTTTTGAGAAAAGAAGAGCTACTAAAGGTCAAAGCATCAATCATGATTCTATAAATGACACAGAGTAATTCTTATACATCTTGTAGATCATTTATTTTAAGTATCGTTCGCTAAAGTCGTCTTAGTTTACCATTTGGTTATTTTGATCACGCTTGTTATAATTACAATGGTTATGGGCTTATTATACCTAGGGTATTCAACAGCCCATCTTAATGAAGATCTAATGTTTGGTTTGTTTTAAATCGATTTCTTAATTTATCCAGTTGCTGAAAGTTTCAATTATGTTTATCTACATGATACTTGATCTACGTGTTTGAATCTGCGAAGCCTATCATTCAAATGCTAGCTGCTAGTTACGCTCCTAACTATACCATATTAAAACAAAAAAAGTGAATAGATATTTGGGATAGCTCTCTCATATTGTGTTTTCATCATTGCTGGGACCAATAGGATCACAAATAATGTTCTGTCTTTGTCTTTAAAATTATGAGCTTTAGTTGGATGGAGGTGACGCCCCTTAATGGTAATTCAACAAGTACTTGTTCTTAAGTTTTTAATTGACTAAGATTTGAATAATGTAGAATTACCTAGTATATATAATTACATGCTTTAATCAGTAGTGGCGTAAAGTCCCCCTGATGGGCTAGGGTTTTGACAAGATCACATTGCTTTAATCCTTAGATACGATTATAATTAAAAACTATAAAGGATGCTTTATACTCGATACATGTTATTGTGACTAGAAGTCTAACATGTTAGAGTCTTGGTATGACTGTTCCCGCCCTAAGTCTTTATGGAATGATATGCCACTTCTGAGATCAAAGAAAAATCATGTGCACTAAATAAAATAAACACAGCGTTTAATCGCGATTTAATATTGTTTAGGATATCATTTCATCACCTCAAACACAAAAAATAAGAAAAATAGATTTTAGAGAGAGAAAGTAAAAAGAATAATGGTTACTTGTTTTACAAAAAGAAAATGAGGAAGCAACACTCCTCTCTCACACTTGAGATGGCTCTTAATAGTTCCAAGAGTGGATTTCTAAGTGGGCTTATGTGCTTAGTGCCGGTTTCATATTCAAATGGCTTGAGCCCGACAACTAGGCCCAACCTAGGCTAAAGGTTATAATTCCCGCTAACTACGTAATCTTACTTATAGATACATAGGCTCGGGAATTTATATGACATCTCTTTATAAATACACGGACTTAACAATCTCCCCCTAAGGGGTGGTTCATTCAATGGTGGATCCTTATTGTGACGTTGCCTCTCGCAGACTTGGAGCCTTGATATTCTTGGGAATTCTTTTTGAAGATCAATTTTTGCTATGTCTTGTGATCTTGGCATCTTGAATCTTTAATTCTTGATATTACTTTTCTGACAAAAATACATGATATCTTTGTGCGTCTTTTTCGGCCTTGATTATGTCTTGAGCTTACTGAGATATCTAAGATCTTTATCTTGAATCTTTTTGCCGCCTGCGATCTTGTGTCTCCTCTCCTCATGTCAAGATCTTGAAAGCTTGCTAACAATCTCCTCTCAACATTTTCTTTTAACATGATTACTTGAACCACAAAATTTGTTCATTCATGAGCGAAGTCGCTGCTTTCAACAGATTGATTGCGGAAGACTTTGATAGATTGAGTTTCATCATGAACTGATAATCTTTGTTGGGTTGAGTCATGAGGTATTAATCTTTATCTCGTCATGCGACTAAACTGCTACAAAAAAAAAAAAAAAAAAAAAAAATAAACAAAAAAAAACAAAAGAAAAAAAAAAAAAACAAAATAAAATAAAACAAAACAGTCAGGATAAACCTGCCAAGTATTAGAGCGCTTATAGTTAGAGAGTTAACTATTATGGACGAAAGTGTCTTTGCTCACTTTCGTCGAATATGGTTGCAACATAACAACCAGGTTCCCGTTAATCAGATATAAATACATGACCTGTTGATTCAAGGTAGAATTCAAAAGATATCACTTGACTAGGGTTCGCAGCTTGCACTAGCCGTTCTCGTTACCGGAGCGTCTCAAGCAGACAACACTTAGTAAAGAGTTGAATAGGCATAACCCACACACACCCAACACATTTAATCTAATTCCCTTACTATCTTTACTGATTTGAAGTCGTCAATTCATTTTACTATTAAAAAAAAAAATTTTTTACAAATAATAATTTAAAAAAACAAATATGATTAAATTTTTTTTTTAAAAAAAATTTTAATTTTTTTAAAACTAAAAACTTAATAAAATTTTTTAAAATAAATTTTATACTTAAATAACAAAATGGAACAAGTTTGATTTCATATAGAATTCACACCATCTTTTTAGTTTTTTTCCAGTTGACACCAAAGTTTTTTGAATTCATATAGAAATCTCGCCCAAGTCACCTTCAAGAGCCTTGATAGATTTGGTCTCAAGAAGGATTTCCATCTTACACTGTTTGAGGATGAC
Source organism: Tanacetum coccineum (assembly GCA_026074375.1). NCBI lineage: Eukaryota > Viridiplantae > Streptophyta > Magnoliopsida > Asterales > Asteraceae > Tanacetum > Tanacetum coccineum. The sequence goes on along the minus strand of BQNB010053252.1, from coordinate 10,913 downwards.
TACTAAAGAGTATCACTCTGATGTTTGGCACATTATCACAAGATCAATGCCGTAGGAATTAATTGATACCAAATGTATGTATAATGAATGTACACATTTTCGATATATATTGCGAATTGTGTCTAAGACGTAGATTTTTGAAAGGATCTCAGTTATGTGGGTTTGGGGTGGGTGGCTTGGACTCATAAACTCTTAAGTGCAATTTGTCTATTTGGTAATTCGTGAGGCCTGGAGCAGCCCGACGCCACCTTTTCAATATCAACGATTCCGAATGAGAAAGCCACGATAGTATGTGTTGAACTTCTGTGAAGGAAAATGAACAGAAATCTTTTGAGAGATTCTGAGTGCTAAGGTGGGTTGTGCATTGATCACTGGGCCCTGATGAGTTGTTCTTCAATATCAGAATCATCTTGTGATTCACCGATTAGATATGCATTGACCGGTTTCTGCCTAAGTTTGTATCGGCAGGCCTTCTTTCTTTTTCCACCCTTTTTTCCTTACAATTCTTTTCCTTCTTCCTAACCCCTTCCAATGTTAAACACACGCGTCCTCATTATCACTCTGTTTGGGATTGTTCCCGCGTGATCAAACTCATTACCTTGGTAATTTTTTACCCAATATCACTTTACTCCTTTTTCTTCTCATCCATCACCTAGGACTTCTACTCTCACTCTAGTGCCCGAACGTTCTCTAGGGTAGATTCCCCTCTGCGTTCATGGCTGGATCATGAAACGGAAATATACCTTACCTGTAACTTTCCTTATAACTCCCTGTAGAAATAAAGTTTGGTCGGTCTTTGAGATATTGCATGAAGATCATCAACACCATTTGATGAAAAATCAATCAACGTAGTCTTCCCCCCCCCCCCCCCCCCCCCACTTTTTTTTTAGAGAAATCATTTTGAGTACACATTTAGCTATTTCCAGATAGTTACAAAAAGCGTCCCCTACACATCATGCACCATTTTTGAAATGAGATTTAGCACATGCCCGAGTTTTCGAGAACGCAACTCTATAGATTGAGATCGTTTTTTTTTTTTGTATCCATTATTAATCCGTATTGAATCACATTTTAATCACTATTCTCCCTCAAAAACTTAGCATATGTGTTACAATTTTGACAATTAGTGAATTAAAAACTAACTAATGTCCGGAATTCAACATGAGCCTTAACAAAGTATGGGGAGAAAAGGAGTGCATGCAGAATGACATTATATTATTATACTCACCCTTCAGATTATTGCAATGATTGAAAACTTGCGTCAGGGAGTTTGTTTTACGTCACACATTTTTCTGCCAAAGAAGACATATTTGAAATTTTATACTTATTTGGTAATATCCTGAAAAATTGTGCTCAACAAGCCGAATATATGTGATGTGTATGTATCTTATTTAACCAATCATTTTCCTTTTAGAACTTCTCTTGAAGCATTCAAACTTGTATGTTCTATATTGCCACTGTAGCCCTCATTATGATCCTGAGACAGTAATATGAGCTTCCCGGTTGTTTAGCGATAAAATGTACATAATATGAACATTTTCCTATATCTTTAAAGACCGGATGTCCAAGCCTTGATCATTTCACTTAGAAGTCGTAGAGAAACAAAAAATGAATAAGGACATGTTTTGAAAAGCATTTGACACTCTACGCTCTGAACTTCATTTTTATTCACCTGTAGTATATTATTAATACAACATTATAGTGTACGCAATGTTTATCGACATTGTTTTTTTTCTTTCTTTGAAACATTTTCTATGCTCTCCTTTTTTATCTAGTTCTGAGAGACATGGCTCGGAGGAAGATTCTTTTTGAATTTTTTGAATTTTTTTGATTTTGTTTAATTTTAGCTTTAATCTAGCGTTTTATATTTTTTATATATTTTGTTTTTTTTTTCTTGGTTTTATATATTTTGTATTTTGTTTTTTGATAAAATATGTACAAGTAATCTACTGATGACTTTTTGACAAGACCGTTCAAGTTCTTTAGGAGATTAAACTGGCCGGCATACTCCTAATGGCCCGACGAACCATGATAATTGAAATCGGATCGTTACTTGAGAAGAGCTTTGCGTGGAGATGGTATCGGCAAGTCTAAGGAGGTAATCCGTCCTTGACAAAATACAGTTCAATCATGTTTACCCAGTTTCCACTGGTGTTCTTTCTGAAATGGTATGGCGACCAGGACTTATTTTGTTTCCTATGAAGTGTGTGGACCGATAGGTTGCCTGGATATTCGTATCGGCCCATATGTATATGCTAGATTCGAATCACTAGTATGATTTGCCGAATCTTTATTTTTTTTTTTTTCGTTGAATTGAACGCCTATTGTCCGTTATACTGTGTCCGCATCCAAAGCGACTTGGGCACAGCAAACGGTATGAGAGACAATATTCTGCTTCCGCGGGTAGAAACGCAGAGTACAGTCTTGTTTCGTTTGAGGACCAGCTAACCTAACTTTTCCCTAAGAATTGAGCTCAACCGGAAGTGCTCTTGAAGGTGTCGTTACATTCCCGCTTAGTCAGCTTCGGAAAATCCATTTAGTTCATATCACGGAATCCTCAATCGGATACCAAAGACCCGTATTACGGTTCCCCTGAGATAACGAAACAGATCCTTTTAACCTCCTTGAGGTGCTGCTCGGTGGCTTCTGCCCTCTTTTTAGTGGTACAGAGCACTTAAACAAGTAGCATTGTTACAATGTGCCGGGTCTACTAGACGTAAGTACATTAGGGCACCATCAATTGCTACGATATTTTGATGCATCGACTGGAGAGGACCCAATTTTGTCAAGGTCAAGCTTGTCTTTGATCTCCATTGGAGTACCAACGGGGATCACTGACTTCCTTTCCTTATTTTTTAAGCGATTTCTATCAGTAGTTTGGACTGGTTTATTAAGATGCCACCGGGGGGATGTGGTTATCTTGTAAACAAGAAAAAACGTCATTTCCCCCCTATCATCGCATTTCAATAAGAGGCTTTTCATGAGGTCAGAAAATAGTTGGGTATTCCTAGGGTGTGTAGAGACAAAAGATAATATATCAACGTAGACTGTTCCACTAAGATGTCGTCGTCGAAAGCGTCTTATAAACATCGTTGGATCAATTGTGCCTTTGAAGAAGTGATTTCTGTAGGAGAAAGAAACATTTTGACAATTCGTGTACCATGCCCTTGGTGCTTTGCTTATAAAACCATTATAGTGCCTTCTTTAACTTGAAGACATGGGCTTGGATGGTCAGCATGATTGAAAACCTTCAGGGTTTGACTTAGTACACGGTCTTCTTTTAGGTTACCATGCAAGAAGCAGTTTTCACGTCCATTTGAAACACAGTGAACGATTTGTGTGCAGCATATGCCAAAAATATCCTGATAGCTTCCATTCTAGCAACAGGAGCGAAGGATTCTTCAAAATCTATTCCTTCCTCTTGGCGGTACCCTCTCACAACCAGACGAGACTTGTTTCGGATGACCGTGTTCTCTTATCAGCTTGTTTTTGAATACCATTTCAACGTAGTAGAGGTTTTATGTTATCCGAAAGAGGTACTAACACCCTTACATCAAGCCTTTTTGAACTGCAGAAGCTCTTCTTGCATTGATTCAATCTATGCAGGGTCGGTCATAGCCTCTTTGACATTCTTGGGTTCACAGTGAGCTTACGTCAGTTTATGTGACATGCACATTGTCACCCATCGGATCGCAGGTTGATCCTTCTGTCAAAAATTGGTCGGAGATGGTTCTTTCGTTCACTTGTTTCCAGTGGGTGATCCTTAGTCCATTGAAATTCTGAGGGTATGGTTGGTATAAAACGGTATGCATGTTCGATGGATCCACATATTGTGAGGATGAAGATTCAACATCACTTGTGGATAGAGTAGCAAAGGGATTTACAAACGTATTTGCATCGAACATAGCATTTGGAACATTTCGTGTCAGCTAGTGTTTGTGGTTTGGAGCTGAAAACCATGTTTATTGGATTTCTAGCTCGTCAACATCCTGCTGATGTATTTGAAAGATCTGTAGCTTGAGAGGATGCAATTATTGGTGTCGGTGTTGAGTCTGCTGTTGTTGTAGTTGCCGTTGGAGTCTGAAGAACTTGAGGTGCTTGAGCAGCCGGAGCAGTTCTTGGAGCAGATGACGGTTGACCACTAATAAATTCATCATACATAGCTTCGAACAATAAATCCAATTCACGTTTAGTTGGTTTTTGAGTTGTTATTGTTGACGAAGCATAAGTAAGGTCGAGTCCTGAACTGATTTGTCCATAAGTCATGCTTTGAAGCCTGGGTTTTGAACTGCGTTGTTCAAAATCGATAGCTAAAAGTTCATCAAATGACACATTCATTGTCTCAATGTTTTCTTTGTCTTCATTATAAACCCATGTAAGTACCTGCACACACAAAACACAAATACAAGCATATTTTTGCCATTTTTGGGCTGTTTTGGGTTTATTTGGGTTGTTTTAAGCATAAATGGATATGTGTATTTTACACTTATCAAAAGGAGATATCTGGTTTTCTGCTATTAATGAGCTCATATGGCGTTTTGTTAAATCGACGGTGAATGATGGAGCGGTTTTGAGTGTAGCACACGGTAGCAATCGCTTCAGCCCATAAGAATAATGGTGCCCGAGAAAAAATCAACATCGTTCTAGCAGCCTCAATTAACGTCTGATTCTTCGTTCCACGACTCTATTTTGTTGAGGTGTTCTGACAAAAGACGCTTGGTGAAAGATGCCAACACTATCAAAGTATTCTTTAAGGATTTGATTTTTGAATTATGTGCCATTGTCGGTTCTTATGATGATGGACAGGTTACTGAATAAGGACATAATTCGCTTCAGTAAGGTTTAATCAACTTCTGGTGTTTCATCTTTTGATCTGAGAAAGTGTACCCAAGTGTAACGAGAGTAATCATCCATAATCACCAAAACATACCGCTTTCCATTTATGCTTGCGATTCTCATTGGACCACACAAATCCATATAAAGAAGATGTAATCTCTGCTTAGAATTTGGAACTGGTTTGGGTGGGTGAGACCCCCCTTTTGCGATTTCCTTGCTCACAAGGAGGGACATGAGATATATGAATTTTGGAAGACCGGTGACAAGATCATTTTTGGCAAGGTCATTTATGGTGTCAAAATTGAGGTGGGATAAACGTTGATGCCATAACCAAGATTTGGTAGAAGTAGCACGAGCCATGCGGCAAATCGGAGATGCAGAGTCCATTTCATGGAGATTGATGGTGTAAAGGTTTGTTGTGCGATTTCCTTTTAACAAATCAACTCCTTCGAGATTTCTGACGAAACAAGTGTTTCTTCTAAAAGCGACCTCTAAATCTGAATCACAAAACTGTCCAACTGAGAACAGGTTGTGCCTCAAGCCCTCAACGAAATAAACCCTTGTGATTAATATATTTCCCCATTAAATATCACCAAACCCTAGAATTGCAGCAACATGATCATTTCTAAAGCGAACAGTTCCCAAAAACTTCCAGACGAAATTGATGAGAAGCTTTAGATTCCCGGTCATATGCTTGGAGCAACCCGAGTCGACGCACCATAAACAAATTTGGATAACCTGCCAAGAAACTTTCTCTCTCTAAACTTCTCTTTCTCTCTTATCAATCACACACATATACATGAAATCTTGATATTTCTAGAGAGAGAAAGAGAAGTTTAGAGAGAGAAAGAACTAGAGAGAAAAAGAAAGAAATGGTTAATTATTATAATGAAAGAAAGAGAACCAACACCCTTCACCTTGTGTGGTGAGGGGTATTTATAGTACAAGGAGTGTTTTAACCCTACTTGGGTCGTTGGGCTTGTCTTTGGGCCGAACCTATTACACATGGGCTTTAAGCCCAACAACTAGGCCCAATTAGCTTAAAAATGATTCCCGTAAACTACGTTTTCCTATACAAGGCTCGGAATTGATAATGACCATCACTTTACTAAAAAACACGGCTAACAATCTCCCCCTAAGGGGTGGTCATTTAATTGTGGATCCTTCTTGTGACGTCTTGAGTCTTGGAGCCTTGTGTTCTTGGGAATTCTTTTGAAGATCCTTTCGCATGCTTGTGATCTTGGATCTTGATCTTTAACTTGATATTCTTTGACAAAATACTGATATCGTGGTCTTTGGTCTTGATTTGTCTTGACTACTGAGATCTCTAAATCTTTATCCTTGAACCTTTATGACGCCTTGCGATCTTGTGTCTCCACCCTCATGCTCAAGGTCTTGAAAGCTTACTAACAATCTCCATCAACATTTTCTTTTAACATGATTACTTGTACCACATCATGGAGGACATACTTTTCTTCCCTAGAAGGCATGAAAGGAACAATCAAAACATTCCTGGGGAATCAACATCTTTTAATTCTTGTGATGTGGGAACTCGAGTATTAGAACTGCTGGATGTGACAAATATTTGTCTTATTCAACCTTTGAATCTGCAACATAGTAGTCGAACCTCAGTGCCTTTGGTGTGTCCAGCGTTGGTCAGAACTTTATCAATAACTAGGCCTCTAAGCATAGCATTTTCAATAAATCGTATCATGTAATTTGTGTTGCAAATGAGTACATTATTTATTTAGTTTGAGCACGAGTCACAGAAAATAGAGTCAAACATTTTATTGTATGTGGACTTAAGGTGAGCAATTTTCCTTTTCATAATTCCGAACCTGAAACTCTAATTCTACATTCTCATTTTCAAGTTTCTGAGACAAAGGATCAGGGTATTTGATGCACATTGAGTATCACAACTCTTACCCTTGAGATCTCCCTAACTGAGCTTGCAACTGTTCGATTTTTTGTTGCATGTACATTATAACTTTATCGAACGAAAATTATGTCATATTTGCATTCTTCACACTTTTTGTACAATCATTTCCCAAGTTAGCATATTCATTCTCCCTTTTTAATGATTACATTTTTTCAAGACGATCTTTCCGTACGTCCCAACTCAGTTTGAGATTTAGATGAAATCTACAACCGATGATTTTGCACAATAGACCATAATGTCCTTGACTGACAACTGCCTCAAGAACGCTGCATTTCCAATTCAAGTCGTGTGTTTAGCAAAGATTCATCATGGCTCTTTTGCAAGAGATTTAAAGTCTCGTAACAAATTTGGCTGCTTCTTTTCAAAAAAGAATATCAAAATTTTGACGTCTAGAATCCCCTTGGTTGATGATAGGAAATATTTCTTCATTAAAAAATTTTGTGAATCTCTTATGACACCTGGACGACCATCTTGTGTGTAATCTAAAGTCATTCAATGTTTAGACACAATCGCTTGAAGAGTCACAATGGGGGGGTATGGGGGGCTTTTACCATCATAGAAGTTTTCGTGCAACACTTAGAGTAGTGTCATCCAAAAACTCATCATTTGGTATTAGAAATCGATTTTGAAACAGTGGCCGAATTTGGAAGAATTTTAACTAAGTACACCTCATCTTAGTGATCTTGGCCGTTGAGAAACAAAAATACAGTGGTCCGTTTTGGAAGTAATTACTAAGTACACCTCTTCTTTGTGACTTGACCGTTTGAGAACCAAAAATCCCCGAAAGATATTAATCTTTGTGTAAGTTGCCGTTTTAATTTCTTTGTTTCAATTGTTTCATTTTTATGCACTCCTCCTTGAGCAAAATGCAGAGGTCTCTTCCGAATCATGCACAACGGAGGATCATGCTATCAAGTAATCACGTTGCCATTTACATACTTGTTGTTTTCCTAGCTTGCTTGAGATAAAAAGTAATTTGTAACCCAAAGCCATTTTCTGTTCGGTGTGGTTAAACGCGTCTGGCTTAGTGAAGAGCAATGTGACATCGTTGAATCGATTGACCCGTTTTAAACAAAATATTAATCTAATTCCTTTATCTATTTCTCAGTTAAATTTGTTTATCAGAAGCTGTCTTCGCGCTATTTTGAAATCACTTCACTTTTCCTTTCTTCAAGAAGAGCAAAAACAATTGATTTTTCCCGATGGAAAGCTGTTTACTTAAATTTGAAATTTCCTCATTCAAAAGTCGATATATTTACCCGGAACTTAAATGAAGACAATAATTAGATCTTTTTGTAAACATTGATCTTGATAACCGACTTTGATAACATCTTCAAGTTGGTCATGATTTTTCTTGAACTAATTTCAAAACACTTTCTGCTTTTTATATCTAGGATCTACAAGCTCAGTGGTCAAATCATCAGCATTTGTTTCTTTCATTTTCTGATTTACCGTGTTGACCTTTTCAACTTCAAGTGCCAAATTATTATATAATGATCAAAGTAAGCCACAGTGTTTCCTCAACAGTTGCAGATGTTGATCTACGTTTCCCCCTCCTAGTTCCACATGCGAGAAATCAGAAAATCACATTCCTATCATTCTGTTGTTCTTGGTGTTGGTTCAGAATGGGTTCGAGTACTCATAATACTGCTCCTCGTGATAAACATATTAAATATCTCAATATCATAGCAGTTGTCCTAGTTGTGTAACCTCACTGATCCGTCTGAATCATAGAACGGAGCTTGCCAGTCTGAGTACCCGATGTCGATCTTGCTGCAAATTAGCCATCAAAAATGCAGTTCTCGCATGACTTCCTCAAATCATCAAGATCTGCTGCAGCAGCCAGCAAAATCAAACTCCTTCAGCCTGGAGTTGGACTCCTTCATCTTCCTTTTGAGCAATACAACAACTGAGTCTGGAGATAAGCACATCCCTTCTCCTTGTCTGACTGTGCATTCCTAGCAAATACCCAATCCTCTGCCAGTTGTAACACCTTATCTGATTACCATTTATTCCCAGTCGCATTACCTCACCCGAGCTGCTACAACAATTTCCTTCCTATTTTGGATTCTGATAATAATCCTGGAACAACAAGTTTGCCCATTCTGAGTACCAAACATTCGAACACCCTGATTCTGAACTGCCATCTTAACAAACCTGATTCCCGACATCTGTACTGCATTATACCCGTATTGAATACCCAACGTACGCCCACATACTTCTAAACTGTTTCCCACCATTGCTCAACCATCCGCATCTGTCTGTCTTGACCCTGTTCATACCCGGTTGAGCAATCGCCCGATTCACGAGGTTTGATGAAATTCTCTGGTTTGTTGTGGTGGCTGTGAGTAGTTTAGAGTTTGAATGCCTTAGCCATTAAGCGATTGCCAGTTCATTGCGGTTGTGGATCTGTAATGTCTTCGGGATTTTGGTATTGGTTGTTGCATGAAGGTTCTGGTTGAATGATGGTTGTGGGTTATAGTTGTTGTTGATTGGGTTGTAGGTTGTTGCATGTAGGAACTTGGTATGATAGGTTGAATCTAGTGAAAATTGTATATTGAAAACGGAATGTGGAATTTCCATGAGTGCTTATCGATCATGGTGTTTGCTAAAAGTCGTTTCGCTCTGATCATCACCGCCTTTTGTTGTAGTTCAAGAAATCATACAACTGAGTTAATCTGACGTATGCAAGTCCTTCGATGATGAACAATAGTACCGTCCGACTCCATTCTGGTTGTATAGTTGTTTTAGGAACTTAAGAATAACTAGCAATCTTTCAGAAAGTCTTTGTTTCTCTAAAATCATCCTCAATATTGAGAAATGATGATAGTAAGACTCAATCGATTCCCTATCAGTGGAAGTAAACCTTTCCCATTCATTAAACAACTTAGCCTTTTTCTCTTGAATTCCAATATCAGAACCTTTCATCATTTGTTGCACACGTAACCAGATTTCCTGAGCAGTTTCACAACTATCAACAGCAGCATAGATGTCTTCAGGAAGACCGAGAAGAATGGTCTGAATAGCTTGATCATCTGCTTCCATCTGTTTAATTTTGCTACTGTGTGCAGTTCATCATCGTTAGTTTTCATCGAAAAGTTTCAGGAACAGGTACTTCACGATCGTATCCACCTGGTTCAGGATCTTTCGTCTGACATAAGGACCATTCATAATGGAGTTGTAGATTAACTTTCCATTTGGTCTACTCTTAGCATACCGAAGAAGACGTGATGACCATGGAACATAGTTCTCTTTGTTAAGCATAGGAGGGGCGGGTTTTCGGAACCGGCTGCATAAATGTCTTGTTGAGTCGACATAGTAAAAATGAAGTGAAATGATAAACCAGGATCTTTAGTGGTAAATTGATTATTTTGTTGTTGTGGATTTGAATCAATTAAACGTTCACATAGGTATTTTTACACGTCTATGATCAAAAACCGATAATGAAATTAATAACGGGAATTTACAAGATCACTAATAACGTGAATGATTTGATTCGGAATCAGCGGCGAAAAATTCCAAAAAAAAGAAAAAAAACTGAAAAGTGTCAATAAATCATAGAAAACGATGTTTTTGGCCTTCGAAAAATCCTTAACCAGCTAAAGGGTGGTTACAGCGTGATCCGTCTCGTTTTTCTCTTCGATTTGAGAGGTCACGGGCCTAAAACGGACTTACGGATCAAAAGTTATGGCTGTTTTACTGAAACCCTTTTCGTCACACAAGTTTTCTAAAAAAAATTTCGTTCGGTCCAAAAAAAATTGCTCGTTCGATTCCACTCGTTCGGTTCCGCTCGTTCGGTCCGCTCGTTCGGTCCGCTCGTTCGGTCCGCTCGTTCGGTCCGCTCGTTCGATACCGTTCGTTCGATTCCGTTCGTTCGATTCCGCTCGTTCGAGTCCGCTTGTTCGAGTCCGCTTGTTCGAGTCCGCTCGTTCGAGTCCGCTTGTTCGAGTCCGCTTGTTCGATCCTCGAAAATTTTCCGCTCGTTCGATCCAAACGTTTTTGTCACTCGTTCGATCCAAACGTTTTTCCACTCGTTCGGTCCAAACGTTTTTCCACTCGTTCGATCCAAACGTTTTTCCACTCGTTCGGTCCAAACGTTTTTTCTTCTCGTTCGGTCCTAACGTTTTCCACTCGTTCG
>BQNB010053251.1:4312-40104 GCA_026074375.1 Tanacetum coccineum | reverse complement strand
AATTCCCCTTTCATCTTTTTTATTTCTAAAGACCCATTTTGTTCCAATGGCCTTCTTTCCATTAGGGAGATCCACCAGTATCCAAACTTGTTGAAGTTTGAATTGCAGAAGTTCTTCGTGCATTGCTTCCACCCAGTATGAATCAGATAGAACTTTAGAAATGCTTGTTGGTTCAATCTGTGATAGGAAACAAGTATATAAGCAAGTATTTAGGGTATCATGTGTTTTCTACTCATACATATCACTAAAAAACCCTTGTTCGGAAGTAGGTTTTGACATTCTTCTTGTCTGAACAGTTGAATGCACTTCACCAATCACATTGTTAATTGGGTGATCTTTATGAATTCTTGTATTGGGAGTGGTTGGAACAATATAGGAATTTGTGATGTTCCCCAAATCAACTTCTAGTTCTTCTTCAGTGCTATCTTCTTCATTTGGACTAGCAGTGCTAACTGATGGGCCAATAGCATTAAGTTTAAGACTACCAGTATTAACATCAGGACTGGCAGTATTAATTTGTTTCCCAACAGCATTAACATATTTAGTATTGCTATCATCTGTAAACCTTTCTTGTTCAGCATTCTCATTATTTAGAGCATTTTCAACCTGCTTTTGAGCATCATCAGCAGTTTTTGGTTCATCATTATCAACATCCTTTGTAGGTGAATCAAAGTATGAAGTATCTTTCCAAATTGGCATCACAATGCAATCTTGACTATTTCTTCTGATGTACTTGCAGATGTAACATTTCTCAATTTCAGGTCACTTTACGACATCTATTATTCGTCACTATTTATTTTGGTCCGACACGCGTTTACTTCCTTTCTATCATAGGCTTATTCTCTAAAAACCCAATATGCAAGTTTTCTTCTACCCTCGAGGTTTAGTGTTGATATACCCTAAAAGATTTTTCTACTCAAAGAAGAATATCCAACAAAGAAAACTTCATCACTTTTGCCATCAAACTTGCTAAACTGTCAAAGTATTTTCACAAGAATAGTAACATGACACCAAATGGTCTCAAAAACTTAGAGTGGTTTACAAACCTCTAAAAAGTTCATAAGGTGTCTTGTTATGGGCTTGACTACTAAAGACCCTATTTTGTTAAAACAAGCAGGTAGAAACTACTTCCAGCCAAATGTGGTAGGTAACTTAGAGTCAGCTAACATTGTTCTAGCAACCTCAATGAGTGTCCTATTCCTCCTCTCAGCAACACCATTTTGCTGAGGAGTCTAAGCTACATATATCTCTCTTAATACCTTTTTCTCTACAAAATCATCCATAACTTTGTTCTTAAAACTAGTTCCATTATCACTTCTGATTATTTTCACTTTCTTATCCACTAGGTTTTCTATTTCTTTGATAAAGTTCTTAAGGCTTCACTGGTTTAAGCCTTAGTGTTAAAAAGGAAAACCTATGTAAATCTATATAATATCAGGGATATAAAGCAATTACTTTTAGCATTAAGGCTACTCACAAAGGTTTAGACCAAAACAAATTCCATATGTAGCATAAACAATAGGCCTAGTTAGTAATGGATTCGAACTTTGGGACTACTACAAGAAGCTTGTGTTGCTTCCCTTTAAGACACAAACAGGTTTGGTATTTTAAAAACGTTTTGTAGGGTAATCTCTTACTAGATTATCTTGAAAGCTTAATTTATGTTTTCAACTCGTTATTTGGTCAGTAAACTGTGCCAGAACATGATTATCTAAATGTAGCCTTTGCAACAAGATAATGCTCAAACTTTCTTTAGGAAACAATGTGCGTCCATATCAAAATGTTTACATATTGTCCTTTAGAATATTAAGAAGTATCTGATTTTCATCAGGCAACTTAAAATTTGGAGATAAGACAAGACATTCAGTGTCTGTAAAAAGGACATAGTTCTTGTGAGACACTAAAAAGATTGAATTTTAACTCATTAACAAAGTATACATCTTCAAAATCAAGATTATCAGTCTTAAGAGTTCCTTTACCAGTAATTTTACCACCATATGCACCTCCTCCAAATGCAACATAACCTCCATCAAACTGCTTGAAATCAGAGAGATAAGCTATGTTACCAGTCATGTGCCTTGAGCATCCACTGTCAACAAATCCTTTATCATCATGTTGTGGCTTGCCCTGCACAAAAGAATAAGGAAATTAGATTCCTTTAGGGACCCAAGCCATTACTGACTTGGATCTGCCTCGTGCATCAATGTAGTTGTGTCTTTTAAAAGCAAGTGATGCACCATTAGATTTGGTAGGTCTCCAAACCCAATATGCTGAGGAAACTTTACGCAAACCCCTTTTACCCTAACAGCATTAACTTGTCCTGAATAAGACCTAGCAGTATTAACTGCATAATGCCTTCCAGTATAATAGTGTCTCTTTGCTTCATGCACAGATCTTCTAGTTAATGATGTTTGCTTATAAAAAGGCCTCTTAGCAGTTGATTGTGCTTGTTTTGAAAATGTGTCTTGATTAGCACTATGAAACTGCTGTTTTGGTGGTGGAGCGGTATTAACTAGCTTAACAGTATTACAAGGGCTGAGGCAGTTTTCATCAAAATGCTTTGGGAGACATATTATGGTACATTAGGGAGTGTGTTTTTAGCATCACCCTATTGTAGTTTTTCTAGATACTTGTCTCTTATTTGATTGGATTATGGGACAATTAATTTGAAATTGATTAAACTTCAAATATATAGCAAGCCTTGTTATACATCACTAAATCTCTTTCTAGTTGATTGGGACTTTATCATTCCAAATCTCTGATTCCCTAGGAAGATTATGATCTACACATATCTGCATTACCTAACTGACTATTTTATGTTTTTCATGATTTTCAGGTTTTGTAAACTCTACCTTTTTATTAGCAGGAAAAACAGTTTCTTTATCAACATTAGGTGAAGATTCAACAAAGCTACTTTGGTCCTGTGTTACTTGTTCTTCTACCAAGGACTCATCAGAATTTTCCTTAGAATTTTCTGATTCCTTTTCACAAACAACATTAGACTCTTGCTTACTATTCTCAGGACCATAACCTTTGAATTCAGGCTCTTTGAATTCATCAAGACCAGAATAAGACAGATCTAGCTTGTTAGGTCTATTATAAATTAAAGGATGAGGTGGAGGAACTGCACTATATCCCAAACCCTTTTTACTTTTGTCAGTTATCTGACTTCCTAACAACTGATCTAAGTCTTTTGAGGCCTTATCAAATTTCTTAATTTTAAAGTCAATGCCTTCCTTTTCTTTCTTACTTTTCAAGTTCGCATTTTAAGCACATTTTTTTCATAGTTTTTACAACCTAATTTCTTGTTAAGAATGCAACTTCTTCACTAAAACGAACTTCATCTTTTTATATGTGATAAGTTGAGCTTCTATTGTTGTAAACCTCTTTTATAAGTAGCTGCTTTAAATTCAGATTCATTAAGCTTAACAAGCAAATCATCACACTGTTTCTTAAGAGTTTCATAGTTTTTCAGACAAGTTTTAGAGCAAGTTTTACTGTGGTATACTTCTGTGTTGAAATGCCTTAGAGCCATGTTTGACTGAACTTGTTCTTCTGCCATGTCACTCCAATCAAAACCTACACTATCAATAGCCAACATTGCCTTTGAAGATATGTCTTCATGGTTTCCTTGCTTCCTGGTGTTGTCTTGATTTTGACTGACTTCCTTGTTCTTGGTGCTCTGCACTCTTTGGCAAAGTGTCCCAAATTATGACAGTTGTAACACTCTACCTTAGATTTATCATATCTAGCAATATCAGTAGCATTAATGAAAATCTTCTTGCTTGTCCTATGATAGTACTTCTTTGCTCTCACACTTAGCAAAGAGAGCTGCCACTTTAGGTCCTTTGCTTCTAAATCATCTTCATGAATTTGCTCTAAGTCCTGGTGTTAGCATTAGAACATTGGGATTTTCAACATGAAAGCATACACAGTATTATCCTGACACCTTGCAGTACAAACTTGTTTTGACTGCGCATTAACACTATCGCTAGCAGCACTAACTTATGGACACGCAGTGTTAGCATTCATTGGTATGCTTAGAGCTCTGTGTAAAATGAAGGCTAGTTTTGACCACCACTTAGATGTACCAACAGTTTTCTTGACTTTTGTTCAACAATTTTGAAATTGGTTGTACTAATCATCTATACTTCATAGTCTCAACTCAGGCTTGGGTTCATCCAAAAACTTAAATGAGTGTTCCACTCAGGTGTTAAGTGTTAAAAATTTTAAGTTTAAGTCTTCTTGGGCAATGATCTCCCAAGATAGGCAGCCTACTGACTATCTTTGAAGCTAATTAAAATAGAGTCAGAGTCTCTGCACTTGTTGACTGAAATTTTTCATATTGTTCTTCAAGAGAGTTTTCTTGGTGTTTTCTTGGTAGCTGCAATACCTCCAATTCTTGTTTCAATGGCAGCAAAACAAAGATGTAGATCTAGATTGGACTGAATGTTAGTTGATGTTCATTTGGAAGTGCCATGAGTAACAAACCCTTAGCTTTAACATCATTCTTTTTATTTGTCTTCTCTTCTACAGTGGCAGGTGTAGACATCTTTGTAACTATTATGCCATTCTCTTGAGATGTATGAGGTACTGAAACCCATGAATCACCATTTTCTATCAGTTCCCAGAGTGCATAGTCTTGGATCTGGAAGTACTGCTTAATCCTAATAACCCACATCTCATACTCACCCAATTTGAGTATGGGAACTTTGCATTTAGGACCCACTATTTGTGATTCAAGCTCCATGTGTTAATCAAAGTTTCTCAAAGCAAGGCTATGATACCACTAGTTGATCCCAAACTAGATCGTTTACCTTTAGGTTGTCTTCTAAGTTAATTTAACTTGGATTAAATCCAAACTAACTTGTTGTAGAAAACTTTGTATGTATATTAAAGTGTATGCAGAATCTAACAATTTTTTAATACTTAAAAAGTTATCAATGAAACAGTAATCTTGAACAACAAAGATATAACCAAACGCTCCAATATTATTAGATCAAATAATACGAGTACTCTATCTTAGTACTGGGGTTTACAACCTTGAAGCTTTTTTTAATCAACTTCAACAACTATGAAAACTAATAATGATGTGATTGTGTGTTTTTGTAATATCTCAACTAGCCCTAGAGCCTTCTTTTATAGACTAAGGAGTCCTAGTCGGCTTATAATATATTCCTAAGATATCTTAATCTTTTCTAAACATAAACGTAATCTTTTAAATAAATACATTATGTATATCTTGTACATACATATCTCAACACTATCTTCACACGATTTCTGTTCTCTAAACAATCTTTATCTCTTTATTTGTTCTTTTATCTTTGACCAAGTGAAAGTCTTTAAATAATTGTAATCTTTCCACTAGCAGCACTAATAAACATAAGCAGTAGTAACATTAGTAATAGCAGTACTAATATACACTAACAGTAGTAACTTGTATAGCTTAGGTCTTAACTTTTATCCTAGCAGGCACTAACTAATTGCTTTATTTTTAGTCTTAACCACTGAGCAGTTCTTAACTTAACTAAACAGCAAGTAACTTTTATGCCATCAGTATAAATTATACCAACTAGTAGTAACTAGCAATGATAATTATAATACAGTACTAACCACTTAGCATAATTTCCATTATGTACCTGAGCAGCAGTAACTTCTAAGAATCCATGAAGTCTTTTAAGTCCCAACATCTTATATCTCTGCATGACGTGGTCTTACCTTACATATATGCTGGGATCACAGAGTGTCATGATTTTCCCTTGGATGAAACTTCATATACATTTTGTTCCCTGTGATCTTTAAGAAATGATGACAACTGTTAATCAAGGGATGAGTGTTGAGGAAATTAAGCAGGTTGTAACCCAGCAAGTGGCTAATGCTATCAAGGCCTAGGTAGGTGTTCAAACTAGGCAACGCATTCCTAGCTTTAAGAACTTATGATTATGATAATGAAGATATTGCAAAAAGTTCTACAGTTAAAATTTTGTTCTTTAAAATCAAGTTACATTTAGAAATCAAGTCACAAGGACCTAATAAGTTGTTGCTTTGAGTCATGATTCATCTTGAATTACGACTATGAAATATGTTGATCTAATGGTTGAGTGAACTGAGTAAAACATTTATTCTTATCATGTTGGGAGTTTAAAAGGTTCACAACGTCAATAAGTTGAGGGCTAACATTTAGACTTATAATGACAACATGATCTTGTTTAATGCTTGGTTTGGAACTATGTGAAAATTCGGGGACGATGAATTTATCAGTCGGACATCGTTAGATTATTTATGGGCGCTTTCATTTCTATGATCCCCAATGTGATAAAATAAAGGAAGTCAACAGTTGTTAAGAAAAGAAAAAGAAGGAAAATCTGAAATATTCAGGGATAGTTAGTGTACATATAAAAAAATGGTGCGTGAAACGGGGGATTATCAAAGCTATGTGATCTTATAGTTCCCTGGCAAAATAACTTTGCTACTTTTCAAGGTAAATAGTTTTCGGGAAAGGGGGTTCGAGATATCTTGGTTTCCTTGAGTGTTTATCTTCATAACATTGGTGAGACACGCATACCCTAGTTGGAGAGATTTTGGTATGTGCTTAATTTAACAATACATTTTCCATTAAACGGACTTAAATTGAATAAAACGTTACAAACATACTGTATTTGTATGTTTTGCATTTGTATTGTGCAGGAAACGGATATTCAAGACAGGGACAAAAAGAAAGCCAAAAACAAACAAAGTCGAGCACGGAATGGAAAAGACAAAATCAAACCGAGCAAAGTCAGCCCCGACAAAGTCAAAAGTCAACCAAGTAAAGAAAATACAACTTAAGGGACTAAATTTGCCAAACCTTAAGTTGTATTACTAAAATAACAAGACAATGGTCGAAATTGCAAACCAGGTAAAGTTTGCATTGAAGTTATAAGAATTAAAGGGACAAAGCTGCCAACTTACCCAAAAGCCATCTTTCTCGCCCAACAAAACCCAGATACAACTAGGGGATGTGTTATTCCTTTCTACCCTGCAAACCACCAACACCTAGATAAATCATTTCAACCCACTCTATTTCTCCCCCCCCAGCTTGTATAATGCCCATGTTGGCAATCCCTACCATTCCCAAGTATTTTTGATGGTGGAGATTGATTCCAAAGACGCACAAAACGAAATTAAAAGGCTGGGATTTGTTTTAGAATCACCTCACACAACAAGCACACTTGGTTTTTGTCTCTACAAAGAAACACAGAAGACAGAAGTCGAAGAGAAGAAGACTTCGGCTATAAATAGAGCCTTTTGTAAGCCTTTGAGGCAGTTAGTTAACTAGTAAGTTTTAGATTAGACAATCTTAGCTTTAATTTTCAATTATAACTTAGCTTATTTTAGTTTTCAAAGTCATTTACAGCTTTCACTTTTAGCTTTGTAACACTTTCAAGTTTTAATGCAAATTTGAGGTTTTAAGTCAATTTACAATTCCAAGTGTTAAATTTCTTAATTGTGTTGTTTTGTATTCAAAAAGCTCTCAATACAGCTTGTTTACAAGCAGCTTATATTAAGTAAATTTAAAAAAGTTAAGTAGTTAAGATGAAAATCCATCTTAAATAAAACAACTTTTTTATGGTGATATGCGTTTGGATGGGCTTATGGACATACTAGCTTGTTTTAAGCAAGTAGGCTTGTAGATTTCATTGTTTGACCCTGTTTGAGCAGGGTGTTGTAGTTCATCTTTTCTTGTTTTTCTTATTTACTGTCGAGATGCTAACTCGTGCTTATTTGTTATTTATGTTTTACTTAATTGGCTTTATCAGTATGTTTAGAGCTTATTTGCTTACGTTGTTTGTTTAAAACAATAGTTAGTTCACTTTCTTAGTTAGCACTATGTTAGTTCATTTGAATTAAAATGTTTAGATCTAAGTTATACTGTTAGATTGATTTGGCTTATTTAAGTGCTATTCTTGGATTAAAAGTTGCCTATAAGTGTTTTAATTTGTAATTTGATAATCTGTTTTTAATCAGTTTTGAAATAAAAATGATTTTTGAAAATTTTAAGGGTGTTTTGGACAAGCAGTACTAACTCCAAGTTAGTACTGCTAGTTCATTTTCTAGGATTCAAAGGTAGCAGTATAACTAACACTGATAGCAGTACTACTCCAAGTTAGTACCGTAGTTAAAAATGTTAGTACTGTTGGTTATTATTGTTTTATAGCTTAATGTTTCTGCTCTTATTTTAGATTCCTTAGCTTTTTTGTGTAGATTAGGTCCATTTTGTTTATATCTGTAGTAGAGCTCACTTTAGTTATTTTGCCTTTTCATAATTAATTCTAAAAGTTTATCAGTTTATAACTTTTTAGTTATTTTCATTTAGTTTATTGCAGTTAGCTTATTTCTTATGTCTAACATGCTTATTAGGGGATAGTTAAATATCTGTTTTTTAGCTTATTTGCTTTTTTCTTGTTTCATTGTGTTTTAGTAAGCTGGCAGTACTAACGTATAATAGCAGTACTAACATATAATAGCAGTACTAATTCCTAAGTTAGTACCTGTTAGTTAAATACTGGTAGTATTGGTGTTAGTTACTGCTGAGTTTTCCTGCTTAGCTTAGCTTAATTCCTATGTGAATTTGTTATTTGAGTTAGCTTGAGTTATTTGAATTTTTTGTCTTAACGTTTCTTGAGCTTATTCTGTTTAGAGTAAAGTTTTAAGTGTTTGTTCTAATTCTAGCTTTTATGTTTGTTCTAGCTTACTTTCCTTGCCTTTATCTTTTGAGTGAACTTTGCCTCTTAGGTTTAGTGCCCAATCATACCTTTGTCATATTCAAACATCAATCATCAATCCGTCATTCGATTTTCCATTTAAGCCTCATTGGGACATAACGACCCGGAGATACTCCATACTATTTCCGGTTTAATTGGTCTCGCGGATTCTGATCATTTTTGTGTATTTTATTTATGGTATCATAAAAGGGGTGGAAGAAAAAAAAGCGAGTCAAATTTTGGCGCCGCTGTCGGGGAGTGCTTGAAAAAGTTTATCGTTACGTTTGACAATTTGTGTTTAATT
Source organism: Tanacetum coccineum (assembly GCA_026074375.1). Classification (NCBI taxonomy): domain Eukaryota; kingdom Viridiplantae; phylum Streptophyta; class Magnoliopsida; order Asterales; family Asteraceae; genus Tanacetum; species Tanacetum coccineum. Next base: position 31,056 of record BQNB010053251.1, on the reverse strand, counting down.
TTGTGAATATTTTCTTTATAAAAACATAAAAGTACAAAAATATTTTTCAGTTTCTTTTATTAGTATAATTATCATCTAAAAAAAACCAAAAATATAAAAACATTGTCCATAAAAGAGAAATAAATTACAAATTGGTAGAAAATCCAAAATATAATATTCTTATCGAGGATATTATTCAAATAACTTCTGGTGAACTTATTGGTTCCCAACTCGAACAAAAGATTTAAAAACTTGCCATTTGTGTCTCTTACGACGTACGGCTCACCTCGATTTGATTAACAAACTACAAAGTGGGTATAAGGAGGGTTGTTCCTAGGAACTACGACCCGAAAGGAGAAATAAGCTTCGCGCTATTCCTACTCCTCCGCTCACCTGTGCGTTTTATCTGTTGAGGCTGCGTGAAGTAAAGTAGATTATTGGGTTGAAGTTGTCTTATCTCATTGTCGTTAATCACTTCTAGTTGTAATAAATCATTGAAAAACCAAAAAAAAAAATTAGTGTAAATTTTCTTTTTATATTTTTGTTTTGTGCATGCGCACTCGTTCTCAAGCTCGTAAACGTCGACAACAACAAGTCCGACAAACTTTTGTTGAATCACCAAATCTTGAGAAACCAAAGACGATAATCGAACTATGGCGCAATTACTCGAAGCACCCACCGAGGGTTATGAGGATGCGATCGTTGTTCTCAAAATTACTTGCGAACAATTTGTGATCAAGCTGTTTACTTAATCTTTGTTCAAAAACAAGCAATTTTTTGGACATGATAAAGAAGACCCACATGCCAATTGATATTTCCACAAGATCACTTGCGATGAAGTTCCCAAAGTCCCGAGTACGTTTCGGTTAAGCTATGCTTTTCCCCTTTTCCCCATGGAGGGGGAGCCCGGATTTGGCTTGAAAAAGAGCCCCCTCAATCAATTCTTACATGGGATGATCTTGTTTCGAAATTCATTAACAATTCTTCCTCTTAAAACAAACAAAATCTTCAAAATGAAATCATAAGATTTCATCAAAAATTTGATGACATTTTACGGAGGATGGGATCCGATTCAATGATTTCTATAGGGGATGCCGTATCATGGGTTTTCAGGGAATGCATCAAATCGATACATTCTATAATTTCCCTAAATTCGAATGATCAAGATTCATTGAAACTTGTTGGGGTGTAACTTTCTGGATAAATGCCTCGAAAATGCCTAAAAATCATCGAGAGAAGTCCAAAGTTGTAAATCACCGAGCAATGGCCATTGTTTCAAAAGTGAGTACGAGCACTTTACCAGCAGTTTCTCCGATATTGCTGAGCTGAAAGATATGGATAGAGCATTAAATTTTATCGATAGAAAAAACAATCTCCGCTTCCGCTCCTGTAAAGCAGTCGAAGCAAGTTGTGTAACTTGCGGGGGTGGTCATTCTTACCAAACATTGTCACGCATCGATGGCAACATCTATCGTGACAATATCTAAGACAACGTGTCACAAGCCCGCCGCAGATATAACTACAACCAAGGGAATGGCTAGTTACCGACTCAGATGGTCGGCAAACCAAATGCGACCTCCCAGTTTCTCCTATGCAAAAAACCATCAAAACAAACCAAAATCGGGGGATCAATTTAAACCAAAATCGGTTTGTGGGAACAAATTTTAACCAAAATCGGTGGTATAATTTCAATCAAGACATGTTTACCTAACCCAGATTATCAACTCGACTTTCAGCTCACCTTACCAGCTCCAAATTCCACAGCCCAGGTGTGTTCTAAACCTAATTTGATAACTACGTCAACAGATAACGCGAGGTTATGCAAAAATATTGCAAAATCAAAGGCAAATATACGGACTGATCACCAATTCGTTAATAGTATACGCTTCTACTTCGGGTCGGGTTCTCTCTAGCAACACCATTGCTAACCCGAAAGGTGAATTTGAAAGCAATTCACCACCGAAGCGGTGTTTCTATAATGGACCTCAAATAGTTCTCCCTTAAAGAGAAGGGAAAAGAAACTAGGTGACAAAGGATTACGGTGCCAACCAAGCACCAAAAAAACATCCAACCTCGGTGGTCCAAACTGATGACCAAATTGGTGAGCCCATTGTTGCTTCAAAGGACCTAACAACCTTGCCTTATCCTTCAAGGGCCAACAAAGAAAAGCTCCGTGAAAAAGGGAAATTTCTGCTTTCAAAAATTTTATGGAGATTTTTCGGAATCTTCCATTTCGAGCTAAGTTTCTGCGGGGACGCTCTCCTACACATGCTAAATTTGCACCCAATGTTTAGAAAATCTCAATGAACAAGGATAAGCTGATTGAGTTGGACAAAGACACCGGTGTAAACGAGAATTGCTCGGCGGTTTATCTAAAAAAAAGTTTCTACGAGAACTAGGAGACCCGGCAGACTTATTATACGTGTGATTTTTTACGGAGATGAATGAATGCTTCGCTTGTGCGATCTCGATGCAAAGCATAACCCTAATGCCTCTTTCCATTTGGAAAGATAGTCTCCCAGCTTTGACCAAACCTGAATGATTCTAGACTTGCCGATTTTAGTTGTTGCCCGAACGATTTTACTCCAACCGGCATCGCCATGGATGTTTACGTGAAGTTGGAACGTTCTTTCTTTCCTGCAGATTTTGTGGTCGTTGTTACGTTGTCGATCACGGTTCCCTAATCTTAGAAGACTTTCTTAAGGACGGCAGTGTCCTTGATCGTTGTTCACGGTGAAATGACCCTTAGGCACGATGCAGACCAATCCGTCTTCAAAGTTGGTGATACATAAGACTTTCTCTACAATATCCTTGATCGGTTAACCGAGTGAGGTTTTATTGACATTGATGTGAAGAATATGTTCAAGAAGTACTTGAAATTCCTGAAAATGGAAATCCCACTTCTACTTCGGACCTTATGATCGATTCTCGCTCTCCATCTTTCACTCCCTTAGGAGGAAGTGATTTTCTAATGGAAGAGATCGATGCATTTCTTGAACATGATGATGATTCAATACACCGGGTATTGCGGCATCTATGATTCTAAGGAGATTACTGTTTACCTTGAGGAATTGTTACAGTGTGAGCAATAGTGACCCAAATCTCTCGTCACCAGTTTGTTGAAATAAATGTACCTGAAGAGATTAAATCTTCATGTAAAGATCCTCTCGACCTTGAACTCAAAGACTTACCATCTCATCTTGAGTGTGCATTTTTGGAGGGTGATGACAAATTACCCGTCATAATCGCTAAAAACTTGAAAGATGAGGATAAACCGCCTGATCAGTTTCTTAAGTCACAACAAACATGGCCATTAGCTGCGAAGATTTTGATATTAAGGGGATGAATCCACTAGTTTTTGCACCATTAAAAATCTTTGATGGAAGGAAAATGCCCAACCGTAGTTCAAAACATCAGAGAAGAGTTACCCAAAATTCATGGGTTTATAAGCAGAGGGTATCCAAACTTCTTGATGGGGTCAATTTACTATCTCTGAACAGTCTGGGTGAAGCCCGGTTCATGTGTCCCTAAGAAGGGAGGCATAATACGTGGTGAAAAAATGAGAATGAATTAATACCCACTAGGATGGTTACGGGATGGCGATGTTTTGGCACTTGACTACCGGAAAACTCAATAGATGCAATCTCTAAAGACCATTACCCTTTTACCATTATGGATCAGATGATGAAGTTAGCAGAAATGAGTACTAGTGCTTTTGGAGGATTCTCCCGGTACTTTCAGATCCAATTGATGTCATTGATCAGAGAAGACTACCTTCACCTGCCCTTAGGGGACATTTGCCTAATCTCGCTGACCTTTTGGTTATGCATGGCACGGGCCACGTTGCCAAAGGTGTATGGGTTCCCTCATTCACGTGGATGATTGAGGAAACCCATGGAAGTCTTCATGGATGATTCTCAGTTTTTGTGGTGATTTTTCTCCTCTTGCCTTTCCCATTTTAGACAAAATGCTCCAAAGGTGTGAAGACACGAATCTTTACTAAATTGGGAAAAAATGCCATTTGTTGGTCAAGATAGGATATTAGTCCTTGGATAAGATTTCTATATCGGGATCGAGGTTGATAATCAAAAGTTGATGTTCATTGCAAAATTGCTATCCACTACGTGAAGGGTATTCGCAGTTTTTCGGGCACGCCCGATTCTACTGACGATTAATTTAGGATTTTTCCACATGCTGGCTATGCCCACCTCCTTGAAAAGCCATACTACGTTTTATCTTCTCGAAGGAATGCATCGAAGCATTTGAAACTCCCTTAAGTGAAGATACCCCATGGCTCCAATTCTAGTTGCTCCGTATTGGACTTGCCTTTGAAATTATGTGTGATGCATGTGATTTTGTTGTTGGGGCAGTCTAGGGAACGTAAGACCAAGCACTTCCGCCGATACACTATGCAAGCAAAAACTGTATGGACCGAGGCTCAAGACTTCACTACAACGGAAAAAGAATTACTTTTGCCGTACTTATATGCTTTCGAGACATTCCGGGCCACTATCTTGTCTTGTCAAAAGCTAGTGTTACGGAACCAATTCGGTCTCAAGTACCTGCTTGAAGCATGCATGCTAAGCCAAGATTGCTCGGTGGATTTGTGCCTCAAGTATGGATGTCGTTATCGTGATAAAAAAGGTAGCAAAAATCTGCGCAGGGAACCTTCTAGAACTTGAAAATCCACATCAAAGTGAGGCGGAGAAAAGGAAATTACGGGAAACAGTTCTCTCGAGACCTTGGGATGGTTTACCTTTTTGTGAAGGTGATGATAATGCCCCATGGTTTGCGATTTTGCAAACTACCATGGGGGAATTTTGTTGATCAAAAAAGAATGTCGTCTCAGCAGAAAGAAAGTTTTTAAAGACGTCGAACCATACTTTTGGACGACAATTTCTATTTAAGGATCTTGTGATGATCAAGTGATTAGGGTTGTGTTTCGGTGGCAAGGAATTTTTGACATTCTTAAAGTTGCACAGGGACCACCGGGGGGACACTACTAATGGTACCAATTTACACAGCTAAATAAAAAGTTCTTCGATTCAGGTTTTTATTGGCCACAATCTACAAGGATGCCTTACGGACTATGGTACTGATGTGAATTTGTCAACGTTCAGGCAAAATTTCGCCAACGGGATGAGATGCCAAAAAACTCATCCAAGTTTGCGAACTCTTTTGAATGTGGGGCATGATTTTATATGGGTTGTTCCGTCTTATGAGGGAACATAATATATACTCGTGCGTTGATTATTTATCAAAATGGGTCTGAAGCGAAAGCACTCCCCACAATGAGCCGAGGGATGTTGTTTGCAAATTTCTTAAATCTCTCTTCGGCCAGATTCGGTGCCTCGTGCAATATAAGTGATCGCGGAACCCATTTTTGCAATTGACAATTTGTATCGGTCATGCTTAAAACGGAGTCAATCATCGTCTCATCACGCGTATCAGTCCACAAAAAGTGCACAAGTTGAGGTATCCAATCGTGGTTTGAAGAGAATTCGTAAAAGGACGTGGGGACAATCGTGCCTCTTGGTGGATATATTAGATGACGCACTTTGGGCCTACCGTACAGTTACAAAACACCTATCGGGTGCATTGCACTCGTACAAGTGGTATATGGAAAGGCTGTCATCTACCGATTGAGTTGGTACACAAAGCTTACTGGGCCCTTAATAATAACAAACTTTGTATAAAAACGCGGGTGCTCACAAGTAAAGTTTCAACCAATGAAATTAATGAACATCGTGATATGTCTATGAAAAACTCTGTGATCTAAAAGAGAAAACAAAGAGTTCCATGACTCCAGATCAAAAAAACGCGTTTTTAAGTCAGTGAGCGAGTCTTCCTCTTTAATCTAGATTGAAGATTTTCTGGGCTAAACTTAAGACCCGCGGAGTGGACATTCCTAGAAGCCAGTTTATTTTCATATGGAAACTGTCGAGTTATCCAAAAACTGGGCCAAATTTCAAAGTAAATTGGTACGTTTGAAGCACTACTTTGGAGGGAACGTACCACAATCAGTGTCTGGATCTCTAGACGTTCCATGAACCAATAATTTAGGGGGAGGGTATGCATAGCGACCTAAACAACGCTTCGTAGGATGGCACCCATGCTTATGTAGTATTGTGTAAAAAATGCAATAAAGTGTTTTTGTTGTGTGGAGGCTCGCTCCTTTTCCATTATCCTGTGTTTTGTGTTTTGTTGTTAATTCTCCAGGATTGCCGGAGTGTGAAGACTTCGTGCTCTCAGTATTGTACTTTTCATTCACAAGAGTTTACATCCTAGTTCATTTTGGAAATCCAGTATCCTAATCTAATCAACTAACGTTTTATCTTTTGGCACACTTAATAAACGGCCTTAGATTTACGTAGGAACCCCTTTCAAAACATCGAGGACGATGTTTAATTCTAGTATGGGGGGGGATCTTCGATTTGGTTATGCCTGCAGCCGTTGTTATAATGTAATCAGTTTTTTACACAATTTTTGCAAAAATACAAAAAAAATGAAAAAAAATTTAAAAATTTTCAAATAAAATAGTGTTTTGTCACAGTTATTCGACATTCTAATGGGTAGGATGAGAAAAATTTTTGATCGATCGGGCGTGTTGAGCCCTAGCTAGTTCCTCAATTGTAGGCTAAGCTTTCACGAAGGTGAAGAACAAGAAGTGATAGAGTTAAATATAAGTTTATGTGCTGAGCAAGATTCTTCTCAAAACTTATATGAGTAACTTGTGGGCTTTATTTCCATTGTTCTAATCACCTAATCATATGTGTCTTTTTCAATTCAATCTAAGTCAATCGTTGTTTTTAGAAAAAGCTTCAAATTTGTAACTTGATTTTTAAAGCGAAGTTTTTTGTTCTTTAGTAATTTGAAGTTAAAAATGCCAAAGAAGCATGAATGAATAATGAATGCAAAAAGCATGAACTATTGAAATTATGCCAATGAAGCATAACATTTGAGTATATGGAGCAAGTAAAAGATGTGGCGTGATATCCATCCGCTAACCACGAGGTGGGGGTTAAATCTAAGAAATCCTTTACTTTTAGGGCGATTTGGTGTGTTGTGAAATTCACCGAAGCGAGGTCTAGGTGAGGTTTCAAACTAAGACACCTATCCTTAGCCATATTAGGAAGAAGGTGTTGATGTTTTGTGATTTCCCACTACGCTAGCAACGGGGTGGTTTTCAAACTAAAGAACACGCCGGTCGTGTTGTGATACCTCTTACTTTGGGAAGCAAGGGCCTAGGTAGGTTGTCAATATAGGAAAGCATTCCTTAGCTGTAAGAACTCTATGATTGTGATAATGAGATATTGCAAAAAGTTCTACAGTTACAATTTCGTTTTTAAAATCAAGTTACATTAGAAATCAAGTCACAAGGACCTAATAAGTTGTTGCTTTGAGTCATGATTCATCTTGAATTACGACTATGAAAATAAGTTGATCTATGGTTGAGTTGAAATGAGTACACACATTTAAATCATATATCCATGTTGGGAGTTAAAAGTTCACAAGTCATAAGTATGAGTGCTTAACATTTAGATTCTATTGACAATATGATTCTTGTTTAATTGCTTGGTTTGGAACTAGTGAAAAATCAGGGACGATGAATTTATCCGTCAGGACATCCGTAGATTATTCTATGGGCGCTTCTCATTCTATGATCCCAATGTTGATAAAATAAAGGAAGTCAACAGGTAGTTTAAGGAAAGGAAAAAGAAAGGAAAAATCCAAAATATTAGGGGTTAGTTAGGTGTTACATATAAAAAATGGTGGAAAACGGGACTTATCGTAGCTATTGATTCTTTATGTTCCCTTGGCACACTTTGCTACTTTTCAAGGTAATTAGTCGAGGGAGTTTCAGATTCTTGGTTTTTTGAGTGTTTACTTCATAACTTGCTTATGTGAGGACCGCGCAATACCTAGTATGGGGGATTTTGGTATGTGCTTAATTACACATACCATTTTCCATTAAAAACGAACTTAAATGACTAAAAACGTACCAAAAATACATCGTATTTGTATGTTTTGCATTTGTATTATGCAGGAAACGGATATTCAAGAACAAGACAAAAAGAAAGCCAAAAACAAACAAAGCCGAGGCATCGGATTGGAAAAGACAAAATAAGACGCCAAGTAGCCCGACAAAGTAAAAGTCAAACAAGTGAAGAAAATACAAATAGGACTACTTTGCCAAACATTAAGTTGTATTACTAAAATAATGACAAGGGTCGACATTGCAAACGGGCAAAGTTTGCAATTTGAGTTATATAACTTGAGGGAGACAAAACTGACCAATTACCCAAAAAAGCATTTTCCGCCACACAAAACAAGTTACAATAGGGGGATGTCGTTCCCATATACTTCTACCTGAAGCCATCCTCAAACAACTAGATAATCATTTTCAACCACTCTATTTCTCCCCCCCCCCAGCGGTATAAATGCCATGTTGGCAATCCTACCATCCAAGTATTTTCGATGGATGAGATTGTTCAAAGAAGCAAAAAAAGAAATTGAAGGCTGGGATTTGTTTTAGATCACTCACACAACAAGCACACTTGTTTATGTTCTACAATGAAAACAGAAGAAAGAACGAGAAGATGGAAGTCGAGAGAAGAAGATTTCGGCTATAAAATAGAGCTTTTGTAAGCCTTTGAGGCAGTTAGTTAACTAGTAAGTTTTAAAGTTTAGAATTCTTAGCTTAATTTTCAATCATAACTTAGCTTATTTTTAGTTTTCAAAGTAATTTATGCTTTCACTTTAACTTGTAACACTTTTCAAGTTTTATAATTTGATGGTTTTTTAAAGTCAATTTACAATGCCAAGTGTTTAAGTTTCTACTTGTGTTGTTTTGTTTTGAGTTCACATAAGCTCATCAATAATGCTTGTTTACAAGTTGCTTTAATTAAAGTAAATTTAAAAAGTTAAGTAGTTAAGAGAAAAATCCTCTTAAATCACACCAGGCTTTATTTTATGGATGATAAGCAGTTCTGGATGGGCTTTTGGACACGACTAGCTTGTTTTATGCTAGTAGAGCTTGTAGATTCTTGTTTGACCCTGTTTGAGCAAGGGTGTTGTAAGTCTCTCTTTTCTTGTTTACTTATTTTCTGTAGGAACTGCTAATAGTGTTATTTGTTTTTATAGTTTATTTATTTTGTGCTTTTTCAGTATGTTTTAGTGCTATTATCTTGCTTAGTTGTTAGTTTAAAAATAGTTTGTATCACTTTCTTGCTGAGAGCAGAGATCATGTTAGTTCATTTGATAAACCTGTTAGATATACGTTACTTATGTATAGATGCTTTGGCATATTAAGTGCTTATTCTTGATTAAAGTTCTGCTTATAAGTGTTTTAATTTGTAATTTGTAATATTGATTCTTAAATCTGTTTGAAATAAAAATGATTTTTTGAAAAAGTTTAAGGGCTGTTTGGAACAAGCTTAGTACTAACTCCAAGTTAGTACTGCTAGTTCATTTTCTTGGATTTCAAAGGTTAGATGTACTAATCAACACTAGCAGTACTAATCAAGATTAGTAGTCAGTTCAAAACTGTTAGTTATGTTGGTTCATTCAGGTTTATCAGCTTAATGTTTTCTGCTTATTAAGTTTCCTAGAATTTTCTAGAGTAGATTAAGGCATTTTGTATATATCTTAGTAGAAGTCATTTAGCTTATTTGCCTTTTTCATAATAATTCTAAAGTTATCGTTTGTAACTTTTTAGTTGTATTCTCCATTCTAGTTTATTGCGTTGTTATTCTTATGTCTAAATGCTTATTAGGATAGTAAAATATATGTTTTAGCTTATTTGTTATTCTCTAGTTTCATTGTGTTTTAGTTAAAGTGGCAGTACTAATCTTATAAACTAGCAGTATAACTTTATAAAATAGCAGTATAAATCAAGTTAGTACCGTTAGTTAATTACTGGTAGTATGTTGTTAGTATGCTTGAGTTTCTCTGCTTTGCTTAGCTTAATTGCCTTTTGATTTGCTTATTTAGACGTTAGCTTAGCTTTATTTGGTTTTTGTCTTAAGTTTATTTGAGCTTATTTTGTAATTAGAGTAAGGTTTTAAGTGTTTGTTTCTAATTTAGATTTTATGTTGTTTAGTTTATTTTCCTTGTTATCTTTGAGTGCATTGCCTATTAGGTTTAGTGCCCATCTTTTCACCTCCTTGTTCTATTCAACACATCATCATCAAAATCAGTCATTCGATTTTCCATTCAAGCCTCGTTGGGACATAACGACCCGGAGATACCCTATACTACTTCCGGTTTAATTGGTCTCGCGGATTCTGATCATTTTTGTGTATTTATATTTATTGGTATCATAAAAGGGGTGAGAAGAAGCGAGTCAAATTTTGGCGCCGCTCCGAGGGAGGTGCTGAAAAAGTTGATCGCTTCGTATCTAACAAATTTGGTTTAAATCTGTGACTAGTTCTTGTATAAATACATAAAAAGTACAAAAAATTTTTCAGTTTCTTTTATTAGTATAATTATCATCTGAAAACAAAAAAAAAGAAAAACTAAAAATATAAAAACATTTTCCATAAAAATAAATAAAATTCACAAATTGGTAAAAAAAAAATACCAAAATATAATATTCTCAATCGAGGTATTATCACAATAACTTCCGGTGAACTTGTTGGTTCCCAACTCGAACAAAAGATTTAAAAAAAACTGCCATTTGTGTCTCTTACAACGTACGGCTCACCTCGATTTGATTAAACTAAACTATAACGTGGTTAAGGAGGTTCTTCGAGGAACTCCGCCGAAAGAAGAAATAAGCTTCGCGCTATTCCTACTCCTCGCTACCTGTGCGTTTATCTTTTTGGAGAGCTACCGTGAAGTAAGAGATTATTTGGTTGAAGTTGTTTCATCATTGTCCGTAAAAAAAATTGTGCATATATCATTGAAGAACAAAAAAAAATTAGTGTAAAATTTTCATTTTAATTTCTATTTTGAGCATGCGACTCGTTCTCAAGCCCTACAAAACTTCGAAACAACAAGTCCGACCAACTTTGTTGAATCCCAACTCTTGAGAAACCAAATTCCCATAGTTACGATTGCCGGAAAACATACCTATGGCGCAATTCTCGAAGCACCCACGAGGGTTACGAAGATGCAATCGTTGTTCTCGAAATTACTTTCGAACAACTTTGAGATCAAGCAGGGTTACTTTATCATGTTTAAACAAGTATTTTTTGGACATGAAAAGACGACCCTGCCCACATTCTGGATATTTCACAAGTCAACCTAAACGATGAAGTTCCCAAACGTCCCGAGATCGTCGGTTAAGCTTATGCTATTCCATTTTCCCTCGTTGGATCAGCCGGATTTGGCTAGCAACCGAGCCCCAAAACAAATCTTACTGTGGATGATTCTAGTTTCGAAACTCAAAAACAATTCTTCCCTCCTCTAAAACACAATTCTTCGAAATGGTAATACCAGTTTCAAAAAATTTTGGATGACAACATTTAACGGGCTGGGACCGATTCAATGATCTTTTAGGGTGATGCCGCATCATGGGGTTTTCAGACTTGCATCAAACTCGATACTTTCTTTAAAATCCTAAATTCGAATGAATCAAGATTCATTGAACTCCGCAACGGTGTGGTAACTTTCAGGTTAAACATGCCTCGAGATTGCCTCAATATCATCGAGATCAAGTCCAAAGTTCGTCAATCACGAAGCAGGCCCATTGTTTCAAAAGTATTACTGAGCTCTTCTACCCCAGCAGTTTCATCGTTATTGTGAGCTGAAAGATATGGTTTAGAGCATTAACTTCTCGGATAAGAAAAACATTCTCCAGCTCCGCTCCTGATAAAAGCTAGTCGAGCAAAGATTGTGTGAACTTGCGGGGGTGGTTCATTCTTACCAAAATTATCCAGCACCGATGGCTACATCTATCGTGACATTATCCAAGTTTACGTGTCACAAGCCGCGCAGTTAACTACAACCAAGGCGAAATGCCAGTTACCGACATCCGATGGTCGCAAACAAATTCGACTCCCGGTTTTCCTCCTATGCAAACATCAAAACAACAAAAACAGGGGATCAATTTCAACCAAAATTCGGGTGGGAACAATTTTAACCAAAAGCGGGGTAATAATTTTCAAATCAAGGAAAGTTTACCACACGATTAATCAACCTCCGACACTTCAAGGCTCACCTTACCATGCTCCATACACAAGCACCAGGTGTGTCTAAACGATTTTGAATAACTACGTTCAAGGCTAAGACTGGTTATCAAATATGCAAAATCAAATGGCAAATTATAACGGACCTGATCACCAAAATTCGTAAATAGTAATACCGCTTCTACTTCGGGCTCGGGTTCTCTTCAAGCAACACCATGCTATCGAAAGTGATGTGAAAGCATTACCACCCGAATGGTGTTCCTATAATGGACCTCAAATTGCGTCTCCCCCTAAAGAGAAGGGAAAATGAACCGAGGTGCACAAAAGGGATCCGGTGAACCTAAGCACCTAAATACATCTAACCTTCGGTAGTCCAAAATGTTATGACCAAATTGTGAAAGCCCATTGTTGCTTCAAAGACTAAACAACCTTGCTTATCCTTCAAGGGCCAACAAAGAAAAGTCCATGAAAAAGACAATCTTTCTAGCTTCAAAATTTATGGAGATTTTTCGGAATCTCCATTTCGAGTAAGTTTCGGGACGCTCTCTCCTAAACTGCCAATTTGCACCAATGTTTAGAAAACTCTTCAATGACAAGTATAAGATGATTGGTTGACAAAGGGACACCGGTAGTAAACGAGAATTGCTCAGCGGGTTATTCTAAAAAAAGTTCCCGAGAAATAGGAGACCCGGCAGATTTTTATACGTGTGATTTCTGGAGATGAAGGAATGTTATCTTGGCGATCTCGGTGCAAGCATCAAAAACAAATGCCTCTCTCATTTGGATAAGAACTAAGTCTCCCAGCTTTGACCAAAACCCGGTAAAAAATGATTCTTTGAACTGCCGACCTACCGAACGATTTTACTCCAACTGGCATTGCCGAGGATGTTTTGTGAAAGTTGGATCGTTCTTCTTCCTGCCGATTTTGTGGTTCGTTGATTACGTTGCCGATCCTCGGGTTCCCTAATCTAGGAAGACCTTTCTTAAGGACCGCACCGTACCCTTGATCGATGTTCATGTGAACAAATGACCTAGGCACGTATGGACCAATCGTGACCTTCAAAGAACTTGGTTGATATAAGACTTTCTCCTACAATATCATTGAATCGGTTTACCGAGTCGCTGTTTATGACATTGCTTGTGAAGAATATGTTCAGAAGTACTTGAAATTCCTGAAAATGGAAAATCCCACTTTACTTCGGGACCTTTATGATCGATCTCGTCTACATCTTTCACTCCTTTGGAGGAAGTGATTTTTAATGGAAGAGATCGATGCATTTCTTTGAACATGATGATTCCACTACCACGGTCCCCAGGGTATATATTGCGGCATCTATGATTCTGAGGGAAGATATGATTACCTTGAGGATTGTTTAAGTGTGATCAATAGTGACCCAATCTCCCTCGTCACAGTTTGTGAAATATATGTACTGGAATAGATTAAATCTTCATGTAAACGGATCTCTTCGACCTTAAACTCTAAGACTTACCATCCCATCTTGAGTATGCGTTTTTGGAGGGTAATGACAAATTACCCGTCATAATCGCTAAAAAACTTTGAAGATGAGGATAAAACCGCCCTGATCAAGGTTCTTAAGTCACACAAACATGCCATAGCTTGGAAGATTTCTATATTAAGGGTGGATAGGGATAGATCCACAGTTTTAGAACCATAAAATTTTGATGGACAGAAATTGCCAAACGTAGTTCAACACAGAGAAGAGTGAACCCAAATCCAAGAGGTTATTAGCTAAGAAGTTATCAAACTTCTTGATGCGGGTAATTTAACCTATTAGACGTTCCCGGGTAAAGCCCGGGTTCATTGTCGTTGTCCCTAAGAAGGGAGGCATAACCATGGTAGATGAAAAATGAGGAAATGATATTAATAACCACTAGGTTGGTTTACGGGATGGCGAGGTTTGATCGACTACTGAAAACTAATGATGCAACTCGTAAAAGACCATTTCCCTTACCATTCATGGATCAGATGCTGAAAGATTATGCCAAAATGAGTACTAGTGCTTTTTGGCCGGATTCTCGGCTATTTCTGATCCCAATTGACCGCACTTGATCAAGAGAAGATACCTTCACCTGCATTACGGGACATTTGCTATCATGCATGCCTTGGGTTATCGCAATGCACCGGGCCGTTCCAATGGTGTTGGTTGCCAATCTTTCACGATATGCTGAAAAAACCATGGAAGTCTTCATGGATGATTTCTCGGTTTTCGGTGATTCTTTCTCCTCTTGCCTTTCCCATTTAGACAAAATGCTCCAAAGGTGTGAAGACACCAATCTTGTGCTAAATTGGGAAAAGTGCCACTTTATGGTCAAGGAAGGCATAGTCCTTGGCCATAAGATTTCTAAGTCCGGGATTGAGGTTGATAAGGCAAAAGTTGATGTCATTGCAAAATTGCCTCATCCCACTACCGTGAAGGGTATTCGCAGTTTTCTCGGTCACGCCGGATTCTACCGACGATTTATTCAGGATTTTTCCAAAATCGCCCGGCCTATGACCCACCTCCTTGAAAAAGAAACTCCGTTTATCTTCTCGAAGGAATGCATCGAAGCATTTGAAACCCTTAAGATGAAGTTAACCCAGGCTCCAATTCTAGTTGCTCCCGATTGGGACTTGCCCTTTGAAATCATGTGTGATGCAAGTGATTTTGCTGTTGGGGCAGTCCTAGGGCAACGTAAGACCAAGCACTTCCAGCCGATACACTATGCAAGCAAAACTATGACCGAGGCTCAAGCACATTACACTACAACGGAAAAAGAATTACTTGCCGTAGTGTATGCTTTCGAGAAATTCCGGCCATATCTTGTCTTGTCCAAAAGCATAGTGTATACGGACCATTCGGCTCTCAAATACTTGCTTGCTAAGCAGGATGCTAAGCCAAGATTGCTCCGGTGGATTTTGCTGCTCCAAGAATTTGATGTCGTTATCCGTGATAAAAAAGGAGCAGAAAATCTCGCCGCAGACCACCTTTCTAGACTTGAAAATCCCCATCAAAGTGAGCTCGAGAAAAAGGAAATTACGGAAACATTTCCTCTCGAGACACTTGGGATGGTTACCTTTCGTGGTGATGATAATGCCCCGTGGTTTGCCGATTTTGTAAACTACCATGCGGGGAATTTTGTGATCAAAGGGATGTCGTCTCAGCAGAAGAGAAAGTTTTTCAAAGACGTCAAACACTACTTTTGGGACGACCCCTTTCTATTTAAGATCTGTGCTGACCAAGTAATTAGGCGTTGTGTTTCAGGGCAAGAAGCTTTCGACATTCTCAAAGCTTGCCACAGTGGACCCACCGGGGGACACTACGGTGCCAATTACACCGCTAAAAAGATCTTTGATTCAGGATTTTATTGGCCCACGATCTACAAGGATGCCCACGACTTTGTCACCCGATGTGACATTTGTCAACGTCAAGGTAAAATTTCGCAACGTGATGAGATGCCTCAAAACTCTATCCAAGTTTGCGAAATCTTTGACATATGGGGCATTGATTTTATGGGGCCGTTCCCGTCTTCAAGAGGGAACAAATATATACTCGTGGCCGTTGATTATTTATCAAAATGGGTTGAAGCAAAAGCGCTCCCCACCAATGACGCCCGAGTTGTTTGCAAATTTCTTAAATCTCTCTTCGCCAGATTTGGTGCCCCTCGTGCAATCATAAGTGATCGCGGAACCCATTTTTGCAATGACCAGTTTTCAAAAGTCATGCTTAAATATGGAGTCACTCATCGTCTCTCCACCGCGTATCATCCACAAACAAGTGGACAAGTTGAGGTATCCAATCGTGGTTTAAAAAGAATTCTTGAAAGGACCGTGGGCGAAAATCGTGCCTCTTGGTCGGACAAACTGGATGACGCTCTCTGGGCCTTCCGTACAGCTTACAAAACACCCATCGGGTGTACTCCGTACAAGCTTGTATATGGAAAGGCATGTCATCTACCGGTTGAGTTGGAGCACAAAGCTTACTGGGCCCTTAAGCATACAAACTTCGATATCAAAACCGCGGGTGATCACAGAAAAGTTCAACTCAACGAACTTAACGAACTTCGTGATCATGCCTACGAAAATTCTTTGATTTACAAGGAGAAAACTAAGAGAATCCACGATGCTAAGATCAAAAACCGCGTTTTCAACGTTGGTGATCAAGTCCTTCTCTTTAACTCTAGATTGAAAATTTTCTCGGGCAAGTTGAAATCCCGTTGGAGTGGACCATTCACCGTTACCCAAGTTTTTCCGTATGGCACCGTCGAGTTATCCCAAAACTCCGGGCCAAATTTCAAAGTGAATGGTCATCGTTTGAAGCACTACTTTGGAGGGGACGTACCACAATTGGTAGTCCCGGATCTCCAGACGTTCCCCATGGACCAATAAATTCGGGGACGGGTCAAGCATAGCGACCTTAAACAAGCGCTTCGTGGGAGGCACCCCATGCTTATCAGTAGTAGTAGTAATGAATAAGTGTTTTTGTGTGAGGAGGCTTTCATCTTCCATTACCCGTGTTTTGTCCATGTTTTGTGTGCTTTGTGTTGTATGTCCAGGATTTCCCGGATTGTGAAGACTCTCGTGCTCTCAGTTTTATCTTTCATTCACAAGAGTTTCGCATCCTCAGCTTCATTTTGGGAATCCAGTATCCAAATCTAATCGACTAACGTTTTATCTTTTGGCACACTTCATAAACGGCCTTAGATTTATGTAGGTACCCCTTTTAAAACATCAAGGACGATGTTTAGTTCTAGTATGGGGGGGATCTTCGATTTGATTTTTGCCTGCAGCCGTTGTTGTCACGTAATCCCGTTTTTACCACCAAAATTTCAAAAAAATGAAAAAATTTAAAAATTTTCAAAAATAAAATAAGTGTTTTGTCACAGTTTTGACTTTCCCAATGGGTAGAATGAGAATAAATTTTGACTCGATCGGGCGTGTTGAGCCCTAGCTTTGTTCCTTAACCATTTAATAAACGAAAGTTTATTAGGCTAAGCATTCGCGGATCCTTTTATTAGGGATTTTAAATTTGCGAAGAACGACCAACTTACCGCTTTTAGGCTAAATCTTTCATATCACGAATTCTATTGTTTCGAATTTTAAATAAGGTGAACTGAACAAAATGATAGAGTAAAATATAGATTTTTATGTGCTGAGGCAAGATTCTTCTAAAACTTATATGAGTAACCCTTATGCATTTTCTCCACATTAGCTTCAATCCACCAAATCATACGTGATCGTTTCATTCAACTAAGTCAAATCGATGTTTTTTAGAAAAACTTCAAATTTTAACTTGATTCTTTTAAAACGAGGTATTTCTGCTCTAAGATAATTTTGAAAAGTTAAAATGGCCAAGAAGCATAATTAGAAATATGAAAGGCAAAAATGCATTGAGTATTAAAATTATGCCATGAAGCATACATTTGAGTATATGGAGCAAGTAAAAGAGTGTTCATTACCCTACTGACCCGCAAGGCAACGAGGTGGTGGGTTCAAACTAGACATTCTTAGCTTCAAGGGATTTTGGTGAGGTCCTGTGATTATCTCACCAGGAAAGCGATGTCTAGGTTGAGGTGTTCAAACTAAGACAACCTATCCTTAGCCAAATTAGGAAGAAGGTGTTAATGTTGAAATTTCGCC
The DNA here is from genome assembly GCA_026074375.1 of Tanacetum coccineum. Classification (NCBI taxonomy): domain Eukaryota; kingdom Viridiplantae; phylum Streptophyta; class Magnoliopsida; order Asterales; family Asteraceae; genus Tanacetum; species Tanacetum coccineum. Next base: position 13,308 of record BQNB010053251.1, on the reverse strand, counting down.
CCACAACACTAATGCAACGGGTGGTTTTCAAACTAAGAACACCGGTCATTGTTAGTATATCCTACTAGAGCGAGGCCTAGGTAGGTGTTTAAACAAAGCAAAACGCATTCCTAGCATGTAAGAACTTATATATATTATGAAGATGAAGAATGTTTTGGCAAAAAGTTCTTACATTAAATTTTCGATCTTTTAAAAAACAAGTTACAAGGTCCTAACTAAGTTTTGCTTGAGTCATGATTCATCTAGAATTACTACTATGGAAATAATTTGATCTATGGTTGAGTTGAAATGAGTACACACATATAAATCAATATATCCATGGTTGGAGTTACAAGTTCACAAGTCAAAGTATGAGTGCTAAAAACATTTAGACTTATATGACAAAAAGATCATGTTTAAAATTGCTTGGTTGGACAGTGAAAAATCGGACATGAATTTATCCTTCAGGACATCCGTAGATTATTCTATGGACGCTTCTCATTCTATGATCCCAGTGTTTATAAAATAAAGGAAGTCAAACAGGTAGTTAAGAAAAGAAAAAGGAAAATCCAAAAATATTAGGGATAGTTAGTGTACATATGAAAAAATTGGTGAAAACGGGACTTGTCCAAAACTATTGAATTCTTTAGTTCCCCTGACAAACCATCCTAGCTACTTTTCGATGTTTATTAGTCGAGGGGGGAATGAGATTCAAAGTTTTCGTAAGTGTTCTAACTTCATAACATTGCGTGAGGCACGAACAATACCTTCAGTAATGGGGGATTCTGGTAAGGTTTTTAATTACAATACCATGTTCAATTAAAAAAGGACTTAAAATGACTAAAAAAAACGTACCAAAAATCATTGTATTTGTGTATGTTTTTTGCATTGGAATTGTGGCAGGAACGGATTATTCAAAAAGAAAGCCAAAAACGAACCAAACTAACACGAGATGGGAAAACACAAAGTCAAATCCAAAGCCCAAAGTCAGTCAAAGTCAAAAGTCCACAGCCTCATGAATAAATACAACTTGAGGTATAAAACTGCCAAACCTCAGTTGTGTTAACAAAAAGAACAGGCTGAAATCGAAAATTAAACGGGTGAAGTATAACTTTTTAGGGTCCAGTTCTGCCAAACCCCTAAAAGTTTGTTATCATAAACAGGTGCAAACTTTACAATGAGGTTATAATAGGTTGAGGGGCCAAAGCAGCCAAACTACCTAAGAATTCCATCTTTTTCCTTCCGCCCCAACAAAACCCAGGTACAACTTAGGATGTCTTCCATACCTTCTCCACCCCTTGCAAAACACTCAACACCCTAGATTAAATCATTCAACCCACTCCACTATTCCCCCTTGCTTATTAATGCCATGTTGGGAATCCCTCACCATTCCCAAGTAATTTCGATGGCTTGTTATTGACTCAAAAAGAAGCACCATAAGAAATTAGATGGCCTGATTTGTTTTAGAATTACATCATCACAACAAGCACCCTGGTTTTTTGTCTCTACAAAAAACACAGAAGAAAAGAGAAAAAAGTCCAAGTAAACCAAGACCTTAATTCGTTTTAGTATAAATAGGGCCATTGTAACCCAAGAAGGGAGTTAGTTTTTTAGTTTTTATCTAGTTCTTAGTTAAATTTCATCTTATTTTTATGCAATTTTATTTTTCCAAGTCTTGTAACTTTAACTTTCCGTTCTTAATGCCAAAACATTTGAAAGTTTTTTTAAGTCAATTCTTGATTCTCTGTACTTCCTTTGTTAAAAGCCTTACTTGATATGTTTTAAGTCTTATAAAATCATATACGTCATGTGTCTTAACTCCTTAACTAAATACTAATAATTTTAGTAAAAGTCACAAAAAAGGTACCACACTCAAGATATACCACAGCTTATGGATGTATAAGCCAGTTCTGGATTGGCTTATGGACTTTACTAGCTTGTTGTTATACAAGCTAGAAGCTGTAGACTCTTGTTAACCCTGTTTTGAGGCAAGGGAGTTTGTATGTTTTTATTTTACTGATTTTGCTTATTACTGTAGAACTGCTTATTAGTGCTATTTGTTTACCTATAATTGCTTATTTATGCTTAATCATGATGTCTAGTGCCTATTTTGCTTAATTGTTAGTTTGAAAATAGTTTGTGTCACTTTCTGAGTTAATACTGGTAGTATGCTTAGTTAAAACTGTTAGATTGATTCAGCTTATTTAAGTGCTTATTCTTGATTGAAGTCTGCTTATAAATGCCTTATTTTGTTATTTGATAATCTGTTTTTAATAAATTAGGATCAAATCAGCTTAAAATAAAAAGAAAAATGATTTTTGAAAACTTTAAGGGGTATTTTCAACTAGCAGTACTAACCCATATGTTTAGTACTAGGGCTAGTTCACTATTGGAACTTTTAAAGCTACAGTATAACTTACAGCTAGCATACTAACTAACTCCAAGTTAGTACTGTTAGACTGGTGGTTCATTTTAGCCATATCAGTCTTATTATTTCGGCCTTATATAAATTTCCATAGCTTTTTAGAGTATATTAAACCATTTTCCTTTACTGTCTTTAAGAGTAAGCTTATTTAACTTATTATTTCCTTTTCAAAGTAGTTTCCAATAGTGGTATCAGTTTGTAGTTTTTTAGCTTATTTTCCATTCTATTTATTCTAGTTGCTTATTCGTATTCTGAAGTGCAAATGGGTTAGTAACATAATTGTTTTAGGGCATATTTGGCTTATTTTCTTGTTTCATTGAGTTTTTGTTAAAGCTAAGCGTACTAACTTTAAGCTAGCAGTACAACTCCACGTTGTAGTACTGATAGTTAATACTGGTTAGTGCTGATGCTAGTACTGCTGAGTTTCCTTTCTTAATTTAGGCTTAAGTGCTTTTTGAAATAGGCTAGTGGATCTTAGCCGTTAAGTTAAGCTACAACTACTTGGTCGAGCCGTTCCGGTTTCCGTTTTGTCTTGTACTCAATGTGTACATTCCCGCCAATCGTTCTTCATCATCAATAGGAGTTTATAGCCCAATGTTTTACTTGTTTTACATATATTTTTAGGGTGAGAACATGCTTGTTTGCAAATGCATTTACATGGTTGATTACAAATTAGTTTACATACTCATATATATAGCTCCCTATGGTATACATTACTTGACTTCATTTTTGGACATGAATGCATACTTTACTTTTGAAATGATTACGAATTAGTTTAAGCGGATTAAACTGATAACAACAACATTACTGCCCGGGTGTTCTTGGCGGGGACACCGGTAACGGGAGTACATATTCTTTACATTACTGCCCGGGTGTTCTTGGAGGGGACACCGGTAACGGGAGTACATATTCTTTAAATAAATGCCCGGGTGTTCTTGGAGGGGACACCTGTGATGGGTATATATAAGTCTACGTCACAACTTCATGAACTATAAATCACTTGGAGGGTGAGCGCGAATGATATGAAATAGATCTATTTGGGTGTGAATCCCCGTTCTGGTTAGCTATCATTGGGCAAACGAACGTTATAGCATGTTGTCCACGTGAATGTTATAAAATAGATCTATTCGGGATTAACAATCCCCGTTCGGGTGATTAGCTATCACAGGGCAAACGAACGTTATAACAGGTAGGAATACGATTGGTTGGGTCTACAGGGCCAACAATACATATACATTAATACTTGCGTGTTGTCTTGAATAAAGTGGCAATACATACTTTGAACAAAGGTGGTTCAACTATACATACGTTTTGGTGACTATTTGGGGATTTGAATGGTCATGCATGCTTTACAATTTTTGATTTCTAAAAATCATACATACATTTTGGAAGAACATTTAAGGATTTAAACGGTCATACCTACTTTACGGAACTTTGGTTCAACATTTATACTTACAAAACCTATGAACTCACCAACTTTAATGTTGACACTTTTAAGCATGTTTTTCTCAGGTGAATTAGATGCTTGGATTATTTGATGTGCATTGGAGTCTAAACTGACAAGATTTCATTCATGGATTTCTACATACATACAAGTGATCAAATCTCGTTGTGTTAATTTCAAGCTTTTCATTGTGATGCAATTATGGGACAAACATTATATCAATTTCAAGGAAATCAACGAGATTACTTTTCAAACGACACATTTAGAGGTCGTTCTCTTGTATCTAGCGCTGTGTATTATGAAGTAACGCCCCCGGACACATTTCCGCTGCGACACATTTTTGGGGGTGTTACAGATTGGTATCAGAGCACTGGTTATAGAGAACTAGGTTGCATATTTTACCCTAGACTATAACCGTTTTCACAAGCATTGCATCACAGCAAACAATTTCAAAGTGCATACACGCTACTTGCTTACTTGCTTAGGTTACTTGTTACCTTAAGTGCTTACGTGACATACATATACATATATATAATATATGTGCTTACCTCCCTTTTGCGTATATCGTACATTTATTTATATAAGAGTTATTCATATAAATACCAGAGCAATTCTTAAGACATTATGAGTTGCACAATGGTCTCTTTATACCTTAGAATTGTAAGTTACACAATGGTCTCATTTTACTTTTTAGTCATTGTGAGTTGCACAATGGTCTCATTTCGTTCTCATATATTGTAAGTTAAGCAATGGTCTCTAATAATATCATTTTTCTTCATAGCTTTATACAATATCATATTACACCGAGACCATCATAATTTTTGTTTACATGGAATTGTGTATGAATCTAAGTATTACAAGTCTTGTATAGGCGGGACTTGTAATATGATGATTGATATGATAATTGCTATGTTAACAAAGCCGTCACGTTTCTGTTTACATTAGATATTATGTGTGAATCTAAGTATTACAAGTCTTGTTTGGGCATGACTTGTAATAGGAGGATTTATATGATGGTTGCTATGTTGACTGGTTCATCGAGACCTTTACCTTGTTTACTCTAACCGAGTACTCGTTAACTATCTTGAACTCTAGGTCGATATTCCTTGGTAGTTTTACTCCCCGCCTTCGAAGACGAGTTTTAAACACTCGCCCCATACTCATTAGAAGCACATGCATCATCATGTCATCCACCACCTTGAAGGTTATGTGAGTAGCGTTTTATAGCATCGGAAATTATTAAGTAGGCTGTTTTATAATCTCTTTATTTGAAGGATTTGGACGGGCCTCTTAGGTAAATAAAGAAATTGTAATCCCGATACATATAGTTTTTCATTTCGTTACTTACATAAATTAGGACGCTCCTTTATGTAAGTAATGAATTATAAAATGTGTTTTGTGGGCTTTAAATGTATCAATATGACACGGAGTATGACTCAACCCGATAATACGGAATCCATTAAAAAAGTTTAGGAGACATAGTGTCTTGCCACTCAGCATGAAATCTTAAGGTACTCGCCTGGTGGAACTACCTTTTTCTTCTTAATTATTCTTTTGCCCGTTTGCTAATCCTCGCGATCACGAACTGTTCATGGAACTAACAGACTTGTTACACACTTGAACTAATGGAGTTGATTCATCCTCGAACTAACGACTGAGTACCTATTTCGCGTCCCATCGCATAAGCTCTCCCGCGAGCTCCTCTAATTGTTGAACTTTATTTTGGGGATATTGTTTCTCGAATGTCCTCACTCTTTGCATCCCATCACCATTTGTTAGGGTTATTGTCGTTATGGTTGATGTTGTTGGGTCCTGGAGTGGTCCTAGCTGGTACAACTTTATCCAATAGGTAATGCAACCCCTTTAAACCAGATAAACACCTATCGACGAAAGAGAATAGTCGGACTATTTCTTAAGGGCCACTTGTACGAAGGACTTAGGTCGCGATAAATCCTAGTTACTTGCCTAGTAAGTTTAGATACTTACTTCAATTAGCCTCGTCGTTATTAATCCCTCGTAACGTTACAGATATCAGAAATGCGAATTCGTCCATGGAAACATTCTCAAAACTGTCTTGATCATATCACTGCGGGACTAACTTCTCATTCGATGCTTTCACTATTAAGAGACTTTCTTTATAACGCGGTTACCAATCATAAGATCTGTAATGATATTTTTTTTGAGATGCCTATTTTGATTGATTAAATATCCTGGTCAAGCCTAGCCAAAATTCTTGGTATATTGAGAAGTGTCGAAATACCGAATTTGCGAATAAAGTTATCAGTCGTCTTGTTTAGAATCTGGTTTTTTAAATCTTTAAAATTTTCTTGGTCACACAACGGTTAACCACAAATTTAATTCGAGAACGAGATTTCGTTTAAGGGTAGTTAGGTGCTGTAAAAACTCGCAATTTTCGGAATTTTAAAGGACTATTTACCTTTGACTTTTTGGGGTCTGACTTGATTTTTGACTTTTGACGTCCTTATATATCGCATAAAACGATTACTGCGTAACCCGGTAAAAATTGTTCGGAAATATTTTAATAATAATTATATTTGTTATTACTTACCTCGAGTATAAGTTATTTTTAACTTATTTGACTTGAAACGAAAAAGAATATATGTTATTCCGAAAGCTGATTTTATCAATAACGGACCCACTAAATCACGTTTTCATATTCGGACTCTATGGAATTTGATGTAAAACGGATATTCCTGAACAATTTTTTTTAGTTTTGTCTGGACCCGAAAACAGTCAGAAAGTGACTGAAATGCCCTCGCTAAGATTATAAAACGAGAAAATAATTAAATTATATTTAAATTTTACACTTTTTTATTAAATAAAAATATTTAATAAAATTTGTCATCATTTTATTCAGATGCGTTTTGTTGAGACGCAAATATTCGAGTAAAAGATCATTTACGGATAAAAGTTTGTAGAGAGAATATTACAAATAAATAATAAACGTTTTAAATAAATTTTATAAAACATTTACGAAAATTAGTCGAGTGAATACTCGTTTTTATAGGAAAAATGATTTGGAAAACAATGGCGCAAGTTTCGTGTCTTGAATCGACCGTTGACAAGCTCAAACGAGCCCCGAGCCATAAACTAAGAAAAATTACACGTTTCGTCCCTGTGAAAATATTTACACAATAAACCCTATACTATTAATCACTTATCAATTTTTTGAAAACTTTTATTATATATATAAAAGTTTTAATCATTTTTCTTATTTCTTACATATAAAACACACACACACATTCACCTCTCTCTCTCTCCCTCATTTTCCGGCAGCCACCGCCGCCCCACCTTCGGCCACCATCGGCCGTCGCCGGAAAAGTTTTCTGGCCGTAACCAAAATTATTTCTCATCACCCGATCTATCCGATCCACTATGTCACTCGCCACCACGCGCCTCCACCGCCGCTGCCACCCCTATACGGCCCCACCATCACATGGTGCGTTTGGTTATTATTTCAACACCATGGGTGCGTTTGTTTTTCTTATAAGCACCAGCGGTGCGCCGGGTTTGGCAGCAACACCAAAATAGGGTGCGTTGGGTTATTATAAGCATTAGGGTGCGTCCAGTTTTGTTATCAACCCGACTAGGGTGCGTTGGGTTTGTGGTCTCAGCCAACAGGGTGCGTTGGTTTTGTGGTTAACACCCGACGAGGGTACGTTTGGTCCGGGTAAAAGCACCACAGCAGGGTGTGTTTGGTTTGCAACAATTAGGGTGGGTTCGGTTTGAGTTTAACAGCCACGGGTGCGTGTGGTTTTGTTAAAACCACCACATGGTGTGTTTGGGTTGTTATAACAAGTTTAGGTGTGTTTGGTCATAGGTTTATCAGCCAAGGGTGCGTTTGGGGTTAGTAGAAAAACGTATACGGTGCGTTTGGTTTGGCAGAAACGTCATAGGGTGCGTTTGGGTTGGCTGCGAACAGCAAAGGGTGCGTTTGGTTGGCTGTGTAACAGCCATGGGTGCGTTTGGTGTTGATAAAAACCCAAAAAGGGTGCGTTTGTTTTATGGCAGCAGCTATAGGCTGCGTTTGGTTGTTAAAACCGCACCAAAAGGGTGCGTTTGGATCTAGGAACATCGTATAAGGGTGCGTTTGGCATAAGAAAAAAACACAAGGTTGCCTTTGGTTTAATAGAAACTGCCAAAAGGGGCGTTCGGTTTAGCAGTTTCGCAATAAGGGTGCGTTTGGGTTAGCAGATTTCCGAATAGGGTGTGTTTGGGTTAACAGAAAAATCATAATGGTGCATTTGGGTTTGGTTGTGCAGTTAGGGGTGTTTGGTTGTGCAGTTTGGGGCGTTTGGTTGTGCAGTTAGGGGTGTTTGGTTTAGCAACAAGGGTGCATTTGATGGTAAAAATCGACAAATAAATATATATCGTAAAATCTTATAAATATAAAACCGGATATATATATTGGTGGTTTAAAATGGTTAAATAAATATGATATTAATTATTTTGTTTAGTTTAGATATAATAACATATATATATATATTATGCCTAAAACACGCGGGTGTTAGAAATATTGAAACGAGAATAATTGCAACATATATTGATTAAGGGAAAACGTTGAGTTTTGCAAAAATGGGAAACGTGGTATAACGAATAGTTCATGCCGAAATTATAAAAAGTTATATACTTAATAAATTTCATTATAATTTTTATTATTTTAGAAAAACCGATAAAAGATGAAGTTATATAGTCTTAAGATCGTTAATTTGTAATTATACAATCACCAGATAAATGAACGAGAACTACACTTTTGTTAATGAGACAACTAGTTTAACTAAGACCCGTCGAGGAAATGAATACTAAATTATAAAATGTTATTTTATAATTCCCGATTAATGGACAAAGAAACGACTTTAAACATGTGTTTACTTTTATACAAGAATTTTTATTTAATTAAGTGGTGATTTTCGAAAACACGTCAAACTGTTTGGTTTAATTATTTACCCACACTTCTTATATAATACTTACAAAGTATTATACATTTCATATTAATCCATGGATTGTTTGTCTTTGTCATATAATTCAAGATATGAATTATACACTCGTTCATTCTTAATATATATGGAATATATTACACATTTTGCGTTTATCTTTCGATTTATTTTTATTTAACCAACCATCAAA
>BQNB010053250.1:0-40104 GCA_026074375.1 Tanacetum coccineum | reverse complement strand
AAAGTGCTCATCTAAAGGAATTAAGAAATCAAAAGTTAAGAAACGCCCCGTTTTTACCATTTTTTTAAATGTATACACTTATTCCTACTAATATTTTTGATTTTTGATTTTTTTTTTAGTAACTAACTAATTTATTTGACTTTCGTTATTTTCATAACCGTTAGGGATCATAGAACAAGATGCATTTCGATCCGAGAATGCCCCAAAAAGGATAAATTCATCGTTCCCGACTTTTCACTTATTCCAAACCAAGCTTAAAACGAAATCATAGTTAATTATGAGTTAAGATGCTAACACTACTCATATTTGCAACTTGTAAACTTTTCACTCCCGACAATTTATATCTTAGGTGTATGTGCTATTTTGAATTTCAACCATGGATCAATGTTTGCAACATCCTATGTTTCACGTTCCATCCGAGAATAATGAGTTTGAAGGCGAGATCATCCCATGTAGCGACTTTCGTCTCGGCACATCCCAACCTTGCGGTTAAGTGACCAGGCTTTTGACACCCCACAGAGACTAGTATCGGGACTCACGGACCTTAGGTTTCAAAAACTCTCAGGTTTTCTGTATGCACATAGCTTATAAAATAGAATAGCCAAAGTTCAAAAGCATATTTGAATTTAACAAAAAGAGATCTTTTATTTACACTTAATATTAACTATTTACGCAATTGTAACCCTCGACTTTTTAGAAGGCTGCAACATCGGTTGTGAGCCGGCAAGATGCAGCAAACTTTTATCAGTCTCGGATTATTATTCTTACTATGGGTTTTCTTTAGAAGGCTGTAACATCGGTTGTGAGCCGGCAAGATACAGCAAACTTTTATCAACCCACAGTTTATTATATTTTTGCATTTTTCATCATTTTTTTATATTGGGAAAACGTCTTTTTGAAAAATTCAAGTATAAATTTGAACTAAGTCTAAAGTTTTTGCTATATACTACATAAAAATTATTGATTTAAGCTTAATTTCCAAAAGTAGCACGTATTTAATCAGCGTAGAATCTTATGGGAGAAAAAAGCGACAAATCACACTATGAGCTCTGTAAGGATTTCCAAATAATCCTTTGTTTACATACAACTCATAGTAAACACTATCATTTATCATTCTCGCGAGTATTCGCGAACGCTTAGTCTAAAAGTTAAGGAACAAGCTAGAGCTCAACACGCTCGATCGAGTCAAAATTTATTCTTATTCTACCCAGCAGGAAAGTCAAAATTGTGACAAAACACTTATTTTATTTTTGAAAATTTTTAAATTTTTTCATTTTTTTGGTATTTTGGTGGTAAAAACGGGATTACACAAAAACAACGACTGCAGGCATAATTAAATCGATAGATCCCCCCATACTAGAATTAAACATTGTCCTCAATGTTTTAAGAAGGGTCTCTACATAAATCTAAAGCCGTTTATTAATTATGCTAAAAGATAAACGTTAGTCGATAAGATTAGGATATTGGATTCCCAAATAAAGCTGAGGATTTGAAGCTCGAGTGATCGAAGGACAAAACCGCGAGCACGAGAGGCTTCAAAAATCCAGGCAATCCTAGACAAACAACACAAAAACCACAAAACACGAGAAAGGTAGAGACGAGCCTCATCACAACACAAAACACTTATTCATTACTGCTTCTAGGATAAGCATGGGTTGCCACCCACGAAGCGCCTTGTTTTTGTTAACCGAGTCACAAGCTCGACTCGACCCCGAATTCATTGGTCCATGGGGGAGCAAGTGGAAGATAAAATCTCCATCAGACTTTCATTCAAGTGGTTTGGATAAACATTGAATTTCATGAAAGTTCCACTCCGATGAGATACACCCGGCATAAAAGAATGATAAATGGAGATGTCGGGGTCAAAAATGGTATCTTCATTCCCACAGGAGAGAAGATATGGAGGAGCAACTGGATACGTAAGAAATGGAAGAAAGATCCATACAATATAAGCGAAGAGAGGTTCACTTAAAAGTATGAAATCCGTATCCAGGTGAAGGGTGGGATGGGTGGGTAAAACATTAGGCACATGAACTCTTGGTTCTCTTGTTGGGAAAATATCTTCCACCTCATTCATAGTAAGATTGCCCAGCTCGGGCTCAGTCTTAAAGCAGAAATGATCATACTCCGGTGGAGATATGATGTGAGCGAGTTCACCGGCGAACTCCTCATGATAAAAATCACTCCTATCGGTAGGAGGAAATGGATTGATCGAAAGATCAAAGATGAACGAATCATATTTAGAAAAATCAGCATGAGTAGTGGTACTGCCACTACTCTTTTCTTTAATATGATCGTCATCAGAATAGAAAGCTTCATAATCCGGAAGAGAATAATCAGAACGGGTAGTGGTACTGCCACTACTAATCTCTTCCAAATCAAAGCAGAAAGTTTCAGCTTCGGGTGAAGAATTATCAAAGGTGTTAGTCTCCTCCAAGAAAAGGTTAAGAGATGTGGAGGAAGACTTGGTCATAACATCGGAAGATGGAGCGGGATTATCTTTTAATGCTTCGATGTTAGCAATAAGAAGATTGACATTTAACAATTTTTCACGAAGGATATCGTCTTTGATTGTTAGGAGAATATCGGTATTAATCCCTTCAACTTCCGGGATAACAATCTCTACCACCTCTAAGCTGACGATCTCAGCATCAGGAGGTGATGCATCGACATAATCGATGTTCTCATAAGAATCGTCATCACTCGAAGAAGAATCATTGTTGGAATCGATGATAGTCTCAGAATGTTCTTTGAAAGCTTCAAGAGGGGTAGGATTGTTACAAAGAGGCACATCACACACATTGTCGGGAATACCCTCGGACTCACTTGGGATTGGGACAAGGTTCTCAACACTAGACTTTATTACTTCGTCCGATTCCGTTGCCGGAATAGTGTCAAGATGCTCATCCCCCATACTTAGAGAGTTAACGGGCTCCTTGGTTGGTAAGACGGGTGTGATTGCAATGGTATAGTCCTCGTCATCATCGTAGCAAATGGGAATCTTCCAATATCGATCTTTAGCCGCTTGCTCTTCCGCAATTCGCCTTTCTTCTTCCTTCTTTTGCATAATTTGACCAACCATATCACATATGGATGTCATTTGCTCCATTAGCTTGTTTTGAGAATTGAGAAACTCATTTTGAGCATTGAAAAGGCTATTTTGAACATTGGAGATTGGATGATTGACGGTATATTGTGGGGGTTGAAATTGGTCAAATCCAAAAGAATTATAATCATAGCAAGAATTTTGCTTATGATAGTAGTCTTCATTCATTGGTTGACATTGGTAAGTTTCATGAGGACCCCCACAATTTTCACAACAAGAATATTGTTGTGGAAAACCATGGAAATTTTGCGGGAAATTAAAGTCTTGATTGTAACCCGGTTCTGGATAGATAAACGGAACTTGAGGTGTACAATAGTGACCATAACGAGCATCGTTCCCGCAAAATTCACAAGAGTACATAGGAGGTTGTGGAGGTGGGTTGAAAACGTTAGGAGAATCATCAACAAAATTAGGTTTAGAATCATAAGTGAATGAATTCTCATCTCCGGTACAAGATGTCGGTTGAACACTTGCAAGTCCCTGTGGGAACTCATTAACGGTTTGATTGTTGCATGGTTCCGGTTTAGAGATAATCGGAATTTGCGGTGGACAATTATAACCATAATGAGCACCTTTCCCGCAAGACTTACAAGTACATCGTTGACAGAAGATGTCGTCTAACGAATCACCACACTCGTAACAACAATTGTGGTTAATTTGTGGAGGACTTTGTGAAGAATTTACACCGGGGCCTTGTTTGACAACGAATGGCTCTTGATTTTTATTAACAAAGTTAATATCGTCATCGGATGACTCGGAATTGTCTTGGAAGTCTTGAAACACTTCCTCCAATGTCTTTCGTATTAGAGCACATTGTCGACAATATAGACCATGAACCGAGTCTCCACAACTGAGATAGATTTTTTCAATTTTAAGGGGTCGTTGAGACAAGTCGGGTACGGGAACAAGAATCTTGTCTTCAAGACTCCCTTTTGAACAATCACAGTCTCTAGTGCATAAAGTTCCACAAGACGAGCATTCTTTAATCGCGTAAAGGGGATTTAAACGATAGTCGAATGATGCCATAAGAATTAAACAATTTAGAGGGATAAGAAAAGAATTAAATAAATAAGAAGGTAAAGAGAAAAAGAATTAAATGAATAAGAGGGTAAAGAGAATAAGAATTAAACGAATAAGATGATAGAGAAGAATATTTATAGATTTTTCAAATGATACATAATAAAAAAAATTAAAAATAAGAAAGAAAAATATTTTTAGATTTTTATTTTTAAGATAAAAGAAAAATATTTTTGGGTTTTTTTTTAATAAGTACGAAAATAAACTTTCCGAAGAAAGGACCTTCAAGGCACGAACACAAACAATCTCGTAAAAATCGCTACACCTCTCCCTAGCAGCGGTGCCAATTAGCCATAAGGAATTTTTCGTCTTTAGTCTTTTTTTCTTCATCTTCGTCGCTATCACTCCATGATCCTCCAACAAAGGCTCTTTGATTGTAGCTTCTTGATAGTTTTGGACATTCTCCAATGAGGTGATTTGAATCCCCACATTTAAAACATTTTCTTTCGCCTTTGCCATTTTTTTCGTCTTTATTTCTTTGAGATACCTTTCTTTCATCATGTGGTTGTCTTACGAATCTTCCTCGTCTTTTAATTTTTTTATTGAAGTCTCTCACGGCCATGGCGTATTCTTCGTCTTCACTATCGGAAGTCGAACTATCTTCATCACTTGATTCCTTTTTAGCTTTCAAGGCAAGAGATCTATTTTGTTCTCTTTTGCCTTTGACCGCTTCGGAATCATTCTTAATTATTACTTCATAAACTTTTAAGTTTCCACTAAGTTCATCAAGCGATAGAGATGTTAAATCTTTTGATTCTTCAATAGCCGTAACCTTTGCGCGTCATTTAGGATGAAGTGCCCTAAGAAATTTTCTAACATAATTCTTGCTAGAAAAACCTTCATCAAGTGCTTTTAGACTGAGTGTTTATTAGCGAATTCATTATCTATCGATTCCTCTTCCAGAATCGTAATTGTTCAAGTTGGTTGACAGAGGGATCTATTTTTATTATCTTTGACTTGACTATTACCTTGGTGAGTGATTAATAAAGTATCCCAAATTTCTTTTGCGGTTTTACACATGAAAATTCTTTCGTATTCTTTACGTAGTAAAGCATTATAAATCACCATTTTTAGCAAGTTTTTTTTAAGTCATCTTTTGGTTTATCAAAAGATAATGTCCATCCTTTTTAGTTTCGGGATTATATTGAAATAAGAGGAAAATCACCTAGGTAATAACCCCCCCCCCCCCACATGCCAAAGATCTAGATTTGTAATTTCACAGATGTTTTGTATCTATTTTCCAATAAATAATCCATCACTTTCAAATTAGTGGTGTCTTTGCATAGATTAACCTTCTAATATATTTCTTTGATTCCCATAGATCGTTTCAAGTTTAAATTCAGTTTATTTTAAAATCTTGTTTGACGGGGTCTTGATACCAATTGTGGAAAACTAGAAAGAGAGGTTGAATAGTTTACGAATCTTTTTTTAATTATATTGTTTTTGTTATAAAAACGTAGATTCGACTTTATGTGATCTTAATATGTGCACAATATGAACAATACAAATATGTAAGTAAATGACAAGTAAATATGAAAGACAAGAGATAAGAGTTAGAAAGATCAAACCAAAACACAAGGATTTATAGTGGTTCGGTAACGAAGCACCTCTTCGCCCTACTCCACTCCCCGAGCACCAAACTCGAGAGTTTTCTTCACTATGTCAACAAACTCCCTTTAGGCGGAGAAAACCATACACGACTTAGCTTACACCAATTTCTGACACTAAACGAAATGTCGAGTTCTAATCCTAGCTAGAACCAATCTATCACAACTAAACACACCACTTCATGACAATTCACAACTTGGCTTCACTACACAACTTCTCTCTACTTCACAACTTCACTTTGCTTCACAACTTCACTTCACCAAGATACTACTATGATCACACCAATCTATCACTACTTACCAAGATCACTCCGATCTAACTATACTTACAATGATCACAACAATCAACTTATTGTACACAACTACGATACTCACCTTCAATATACACAAATGATTTAGAAGATATAAAACAACTACACAACTATACCAACTATACTATAACACTTCTTGATTTGATGATAAGAAGTATTCTTCTCTTTTACTTGAGGATCAAAGCTTGAATCACTTGGAAACAAGGCTTTACGATTTAATGATCAAAGGAAAGAAAGGAAAGTATAAACTGATTTAGAACAGAAAGAAAGTGTATGCAAAAGGCTAGAAAAACAGTGGGGAATAGTTCAGTATTTATAGGCCAGCTGAGCTGGTTATCTGTCTGGGCGGTCCCCTTAAATAGGGGCCGGTCCCCTTAATTATTCGCCCTTATAATTAAGGGGGCCGCCAGGCCAGACGCTCCCTTTTTTGTCTTTTCTGGGGGAGGTGTTTTCTGGAACATTTCTAGCCGTTTTTAGGTATAAAATTTGAATTCAAAATATTTATTTTGAATAAAACATTTCTTTTAAATCCAAAAATGTTTTGTAAAAGTTATAAAAATGTTTGTGACATTTTTATAAAAAAATGTGAGGTTGAATAAAAATTCCTTTGATCATAAAATGCATTAAGCATATGTTTATTCATACCTTTAAGTGATTAAATTTTCAAAATAAAAATTTACTACTAATTACTTGTTTACAAACAATTTTTCATTAATTGTTTTTACATTTTGTGATTATCAAAACGTAGAGAGATCAAAAAATATTAATGAAGTTTTTAGGCATTACTTCTATCAACATTTATCTCAAAAGAGAGGCGTGAAGCCGAGTAACTTCCATGCACTTCCCCACAAAGTGTTGTGTTCCTACACATTCAATCTAGCATAACCATCTAAAAACCAATACATAACCATCTTAATCAAACAAAAGAAAGGAAAAAATTTACTTTTTGGAAGATAAAAACTGAAATCAATACATCAGAGTAGCGGATTAGCGGTTGGTATCAAAACTGAAATCAATAATCAAAATAACTTACCCGAAGTTGAATTTGATTGATTAGTAATTAAGCTTTACCTGCAATTCAACAAAAACTATGAATAAAAAAATACAAACATTAGTATAAAAAATCAAAAAAATGCACCTTCAATTCGTCTCTTGATCTTCTATCGATTATAATTGAGTATTTGGTATAGAGGTTTTTTTTTTTATCATTAATGGGTTGTAATTGCTGGCAGGTTGTAACCTCCAAGATTCAAACAAACTTGACAGAAATCTTAGATTCAATTGTATTTATAAAAGTAAATACTTCCACATTAAGTTAAGGGTTATAGGGTTTGAGATTGTTTGAGATTCCTCTTAGAGGCTTAGAAAAACTGTAGCAACCCTTCACATTCATATTAAACCGGCTCACTACTTGATATTGCAAAATGGAAGTCGAGAATGAGTGAAAGCATTTAATGGACACAACCCCATTAAATTAAGGGGCTGTATCTTTAAATATAATAGATATGTGATTCAAATTGACTAAAATTTTCAGTTTTGACTTCTATTATTGATTCAGTTATGAATGAATTAAGATTGTTAGCTACTTGTATAACTTATAAGTAAACCTTTAATACGTTTTAAGACCATGCCATCATGTATATGTATAGAATGGGCTCTAATCGTTCACGTTCAACTGCATTGACCGGTAACAATAGCAAGGATCAAGGCAGTAAATTATGGAATTCTCTATTCAAAAATTTAAAATAAATTTACATGTTCGTTATGTTCGAATGTAACTAAAGGAGGAGGGTTTCGTTTAGAACAACATTTAGTTGGAGATATAATGTTGTGCCAAGTATTTTGTGTTGTGACTTAGAGACTTATTTGTTTTACAAATAGATTATTTGCCTACTTTTTTATATCTTAGTGACTTATTTGTAAAGTTTTTGCATTTACTTGATACTTTGTTTAATATACTACATATAAATATTTTTTGTGTTTTTTAATACAAAACGCATCGCGTCCAAAATGCGCTCGCATTTGCAACACGCATCGCGCAACGGCCTCTAGGACCTTTAGCGCATCGGATCGCAAAAGGCAATTTTAAACCAACTAGATAAGCATGTTTTATAGTCCTGCAATATATTTTTGTCACATATGTATAAAGAAACAAATGGAATAAGATTACTTCAAATTGTGGTGTATCAAACATTAATAATGTTTTAATACTCGGTTTTTTAATTGATCCAGTCGGGTAGCCGGTTCAACAGGTGAGTGGTTTAACTAGTTGAATCGCCGGATCAAACTGGTTCTACACAAATATATATTTTCGTAGAATCTTTGGTAGGTCTTTGCCCGATTTTGATCTATATTCGATTAAACCGATAAAGATAAGATCACTATATTGGCTTTTAGTCTTTTATTTCCAAATCAATAATTAAAAAAATACAAAACAATAAAATTATAATAATAGTTTACAACAAATTTATAGTTTTAGTTTACAACAAGCCATATTGTGGTGTTTTTAAATTTTTTGTAACACCCCCAAAATGGGTCGCAGCGGAATATGGGTTGGGGAATGTTACTTCATAGATCAACAGCACGAGATAAGAAACGCATACCACTCAGCCAAATAAAATTAAGCTATGCATATTTAAAGTCATTTATGGAAACTTGCAAAATCTTGGCATTTTGAGCTAGAATTCGCATTTTAAAGTTTCTTGTATAAAAGACTAGAAAAAGATTATCATTTATAAAGGTTAAGGGAGTAAGCTAGAATTCATCAAATACGCTCGGTCAAAAAGTCAAAAATGATTCTTATTCTCACCAGCGGAAGTCAGACATTTATGATATATTATTATTTATTTTTGCAAAACATTATTTTTTGTATTTTCTTTGGTAAAAACTGGGTTACGTTAAAGACTTAGTATAAATGCAAGTGGGATCAAATCGATATATTCCCCCCCCCCTCATACTAGAACGATACATTGTCCTTAATGTGTGGAGGTTTGCCAACCACATCATACTAATTTCCAAAATTTATATTCTTAATATAAAGGAATTCTTACGTAATTCGAAAAGTCGTTTATTAATTATGTCAAAGATAAACGTTATCTATAAGATCAAGGATATAGGATTCAAAGGAAATGTAGACCGAGTGAGAATAGTAGATGACAAAACCACTGAGCACGTGAGTCTTCTTAATCTGGGGAATCCTATCAATCATCAACAGACAACAAAAACACGAGATTGGAAAGAGGCGAGCTCCGCACGTTACACTTATTATAAGTTAGAATGAAAACACGGATTGCCTCTCGAGAAGCGGTATATTTTAGTTAACCGATTCACAAGCTTGACTCGACCTCAAATTTAATTGTCCATGGGGACGGTTTGGAGATCCAGGACAACCATGGGTTGTATTTCCCCTCCAAAGTAATGTTTAAGTCTATGACCATTCATCTTGAAGTTAGGTCTGTTGGTTGAAGATAACTAAACGGTACCATAAGGGAAAACTTGGGTGACGGTGAACGGTCCGGTCCAACAGGTCTTAAGCTTACCTGAGAAAATCTTTAATCAAGAACTAAAGAGAATGACTCGATCACCAACGTTAAAAATGCGGTTCTTGATTTTGGAGTCGTGAATCTTCTTCGTTTTCCCTTTGCAGATTAAAGAGTTCTCGTAAGCTTGATCATGAAGTTCATTAAATTCATTTTTTTGAACTTTTCGGTGATCACCCGCGGTCTTAAAGTCGAAGTTGCAATGCTTCAAGGCCTAATATGCCTTATGTTCAAGCTCGATAGGAAGATGACAAGCCTTTCCGTACACAAGCTTATAAGGAGTGCACCCGATGGGTGTCTTAAATGCGGTACGAAAAGTCCATAATGCATCTTCCAGCTTATCGGACCAAGAAGCATGGTTTTCACCTACTGTTCTTTCTAATATACGTTTTAAACCATGATTTGAAACCTCAACTTGCCCACTAGTTTGTGGATGATACGCGGTAGAAAGTCGGTGGGTAACCCCATATTTAAGCATGACCTTTGCGAATTGGTCATTGCAAAAATGAGTACCGCGATCACTAATAATAACACGAGGAGTTCTAAAACGGGCACATAGAGATTTTAAGAACTTACAAACAACTCGGGCATCATTAGTGGGGAGCGCTTTCGCTTCCACCCATTTAGACAAGTAGTCTACTGCCACGAGAATGTACTTGTTCCCTCGAGAAGACGGGAACGGGCCCATAAAGTCGATGCCCCATATGTTAAAGATCTCGCAAATTTGAATTGTATTTTGAGGTATCTCATCACGTTGCTAGATTTTGCCTTGACGTTGACAAGCGTCACACCGTGTGACCAAGTCACAGGCATCTCGATAAATCATCGGCCAATAGAAACCAGAATCAAAGACTTTTTTACGGTGTAGTTGGCACCATGATGTCCTCTGATAGGTCCATTGTGGCAGGCCGTGAGGATATCAACGGCTTCTTAGCTGTATATACACCGTCTAATCATTTGATCTGCAAAAATCCTAAACAAGTAGGGGTCGTACCAAAAATAATGCTTAACATCCTTAAAGAATTTCTTCTTTTGTTGGGATGACATGCCTTTTACAATAAGTTCCCTGCGTGGTAATATCCCAAGTGTCTCGAGAGGAAATGTTTTGGTAATTTCCTTTTTCTCGGGATCACTTTGAGGGGGATTCTTTAGTCTAGACAAGTGGTCGGCCGCTAGATTCTCCGCTCCTTTTTTATCACAGATAATGACATCAAATTCTTGGAGGAGAAGAATCCAATGGAGCAATCTCGGTTTAGCATCTTGCTTTGCGAGCAGATACTTGAAGCCGAGTGTCTGTAGACCTATGGTCTTGACAAGAACTAGATAGAGTTGGATTTCTCAAAGCATACAACACGGCTAATATATTCTTTTTCCGTTGTGGTGTATATAAGCTTGGGCAATGTCATAGTCCTTGCGCGCATAAGTGTATTGCTTGAAGAAATGTTTGGACTTGTCCTTGCCCCAGGACGCCCTAACCTGCAAAGTCACTAGCAATCACACATAATTTCAAAGGCCATCCCCAATCGGGGGCAACGAATATCGGAGCTTCAGTTAATTTCTTCTTAAGGGTCTCAAACGCCTCTCTACACTCGGTCGAGAAAATGAATAGAGTCTCTTTTTCAAGAAGATGGATCATTGGTCGGGCCATTTTCAAAAAATCTTAAATAAATCGACAATAAAACCCCACGGAACCTAGAGACATCTAAATTCCTTTGACGGAAACGTGGGAGGAGGTAAATTTTTGCAAATAACATCAACTTTTTTTCCCTATCAACCCCAATCCCAAGATTTCGAAATCTTGGGGCCGAGGACAATGGCCCTCGTTTGACGCATGAAATGTTACGTTCTCCAATTTAAGAACAAGAATTGGTGTCATCGTACCTTTTTAGCATTTTGTCTAAATGGAAGAGGCAAGATGAGAAGGAATCCCTGAAGCACCGAGGGAAAATCTCCAGAAGAACTTCCATAGTTTTCCCCTCCTCATCATGTCATGAAAATGGCCATCAAGCCCCTTTAGAACTGCCAGAGCGTTTAAATAAACCGAAAACCATACGTCGATAGGCAAACATTCCATAAGGGCAAGTGAAAGTTGTCTTCTCTTGGTCTTACAGGTCAATAGGGATTTGAAAATACCCAGAGAATCCATCTAAGAAACAATGAGTACTCTTTATTCCCCACTAATCGTTCTATAACATTTGATCCATAAGGGTAACGGGATATGCTCTTTTTCGGGTACATCATTAAGTTCCTATAGTCAATACAAACACACTTAACCCCCCCCTCGGTAACTAATCTAGTCGGAATTAACTCGTTATCTCATTTTCACAACTTCATTCCACCCTTTTTGGGTACACAATGCACGGGCTAACCCACGGACTATCCGAGATAGGGTAAATCAATCCGGCATTAAGGAGTTTTACAACTTCCTTTTTGATAACTTCATGAATTTTTGGATTAACCCTTCTTTGATGTTAGACTCTGGCCAAGTTTAAAGTCATCCTCTATAAGATTTTGTAGTGCAAAATAACGGGTTCAATACCGTCTTTCAGAGAGTTTTCTAGCTATTGCTTTCTTGTGAACTTTAAAACCTTAAGGAGCATTACCTTCTCTTCGTCTTTCAAGTTTTTATAGCAATAATATGGGTAATTTATTGGTACCTTCTAAAAAATGCATACTCAAGATGGAAGCGTAAGTCCTGAGTTCAAGCTCCAGACGGCTCCGGGGTCATCAACTGAGATATATTGCTTTTAAGTTCTTTATACTTTAGGTCCTTCGGAGGGAGAGGAGAGTACAGGTCTTTATTTAACATTTCTTTAATTAGACGAATGTCTCCCTCTGGATTAAATTCAGCATCATCAATTCTCGGTGGAACTGAGTCACTTGCAAGATAAGCTTCAATTTCTTCTAGAATGAAATCACCTCCCTCAAATGGAGTAAGGGAGGGTAAAGATTTAGCAATGATTGGTTCAGAAATTAGAGTGGGATTGCCACTCTCAGAATTGTCAGAAAATCCTAACACTTCTTAAGAAATACGCCTCACAAAGCTACATCGATGACAACCGATGCGATTAATTGATTCAGCACATTGTAGAGTGATCTGTAGTGTTACCAACTTTGAATGTTATGGCTTCATTACTCATTCGAAGAGTTAATTCTTCACCTTAAACATCAATCAAAGCTCATGCCATCCTCAAAAAGGGTCTCCTGAGAATTAAGGGAACTCAAGGATCAACAACATAATCAACGACTACAAAGTCGGCTGGAAAATGGAACTTTCCTACTCTCACAAAGACATCTTCTGCAATGCCGATTGGTCTAGTAGTAGACCGGTCCGCAAGCTCAAGAATCATTTAAGTAGGCATAAGTTCGGGGAGGTGAAAGCGTTCCTCCTATGGAGAGAGGCATCAAGTTGAATTGCTTGCAACAGATCGGACCAAGGCTAACATTCAACTAGCTATGGAAATTACATGGAATGAGAATTTACCAGGGTTCCCCAGTTTTTTTGTATCTTCTTTAGGATAACCGCAAACAATTATCATCACCGGTGTAACTGGCTAATTCAAATAATTTCTCCTTATTGCTAAGAAGATTCTTGAATGTGGAAGCGAATTTAGGAATGTAAAGTAAAGCATCCGAGAAGCTAAGATCAAAGTGTAAGCTTCGAAAGATTTAAAGAAACTTCATCAATTGATGGTCGTCTCTTTCTCAGAGCTTTTGCATAAGACCATCAAGGATAAGGTAAATTAAGATAGCTTAGGATCTTTCAAACGGGCTTAAAGGTTGGTTCTTAAGCTTAGGTCATCCGAGTGACTTTCTCTCAGTACTTGGTTTGCAACCGTGATCCTTTGTCACCTCGGGCTCTCTTTCCCCCACCTTGGGATAAGGAGAGAAAGGAGGAGGAATCGGAGGTCCATCGTAAGAAACACCACTTCGGTTAGTGATTGTTTTCAAGTCACCTTTTAGGTTAACAACGGTATTGCTAGGAAGAGAACCCAAACCCGAAGTTTGTTTCATATTGAAAATAAATGCTCAACGATATTCTTAGCGTGTTTGTTTCTACAACAATCGTGGCTAAAAGGTTCCATTTTTTCAACTCAGTTTTCCATATTAGTGAATTGATTTGGCATAGCTCGCATTTTGTATCATTAACTTTCATGTAATTTACATTTATTAAAACGGAGTAGCTTGAGTGGTTGATTCGGCCGATAAGTCGAATTTCATGGTTGTAAATTATTTCCCAGTTTTGATTGTTTTGAACGGTTAAAAAACTGGGTGGCCGAACTTGATGACTACGACTCTCGAGGAAAGGTGTCCATCATTTCCATGATTAAGTTTTATTGTGGTCTGCAGAAACATATGTTAGAATATTATCTGAATAAAACCTGGAAAGCGTTGCCATCGGTGGCAAGACACAGGTATAAGGGTTGGCCACCCCAAGTAACAACATACTTTCTTTTAAAAATTACCGCTTTTTTAATTAAAGGTTTTTAATTTGTTATGTAAGAATTTTAATCGACTATTATGTAAATTCAACACTTGGCACAATATGAACAATATACTAATCTAAACAATCAATAAAGATGATATAGAAAAGTAATGTAAACAAAGAGATAAGTGTAAAACAATAAAACGACAAACGCAAGGGATTTATAGTGGTTCGAGGTAACAAAGCCCTCGTTTCGGTTCGCCCTACTTCCACTCCTCGAGCACCAAACTCGATAGTATTTCTTTCACAAGTCACAACAAACATCCTTATGGCGAGAAAACGTACACAAACAACCTTTGAGCTTACAACAACACCGATGTATACCCAAAGCTAAATGGCTGAATTCGTAATCTTAGCTAGAACCCAATCTATCACAACAAAACTTCACGACTTCTTCACAACTTCACGACTTCTTCACAACTTAACTTCACCACTTTACTTATATCACAACTATCTAACCCAACTTGGTAAATCACACTAATTACTATACTTACAAGATCCCAGATCTAGCTACTTACTACAAACACAAATATCAATATACAATTAACTTCCAAATATGTGATATGGTTCAACCAGATTACAATACACACTGAGTGTATTATCTTCGTCTTTCACTTGATGATAAAATAGTCTTCTCTTGCACTTGAGGAAATTAAGCTTAGGATCACTTGGAAAACAAAGCTTTATATTAAATTCAAAGGATTTAGAGAGGAATATAATGGGCTGTTGACAGAAAGAATGAGTGCAAAAGGTGAGAAAATTGTAGAGAAAAGTCCAGTATTTATAGGACAAACGGTGGAAGGCCGCGTCTACCTAGGGCGTCCCCTTAAATAGGTGGGCGGTCCCCTTAATTTTAAGGGGGCCGGCCGTGTATTTAAGGGGGCCGCCCAAGACTAGGGCTTCCCCAGTTTGTCTTTTGTTGAAAGGGATTTTCTGGAACTTTTTCTAGCCTTTTAGATTCCGAAAATTTGAATATCAAAAATATTTATTTGAATAGAAACATTTCTTTTAATTGAAAAATATTTTTGTAATGTTTTAAAAATGTTTACAACATTTTATAAAAGTGTGAGGTTGAATAAAAATTTCCTTTGATCATAAAATGCATTAAGCATTTATTTATTCATACCTTTAAGTGATGTATTTGTTGAAATGAGAATTTACTACTAATTACTTGTTTTACCGTTTAAATTTTACATTGAACGTTTTTATATTATTGTGATTATTAAAACATAAAAGATGTGAAAAATATTGTAAATGTTTTTAGGCATTATATTTATCAACAATCTCCCCCTTTTTGATGATTACAAAATTTAAACTCATTAAATGTAAAATTATTTTTAAACAAATATTTAGTGAGTTTCATGTCATTTCTCCCCCTTTTTGTAGAATAAAAAAAACATCATCGAGAATTGCTAGTTAAATTGACGGAATAAATGCTCCCCCTTGATGTGTGCTCCCCCTTGATGTGTGCTCCCCCTCGTTCGAGGGCACCAAGGAATCGAGCTATGGTTTCTTGGCTACAAAAACGAGTTTAGACAATACAAATAATATCTAACAGGTATCAAAGACGGAAAAATATGGCATACAGTAAATGCAACCCAACATAATCATACATTGAAGTAAAATAGTATGTGAACCACACTCAAGCATACATAAGG
Organism: Tanacetum coccineum; assembly: GCA_026074375.1. Classification (NCBI taxonomy): domain Eukaryota; kingdom Viridiplantae; phylum Streptophyta; class Magnoliopsida; order Asterales; family Asteraceae; genus Tanacetum; species Tanacetum coccineum. The sequence goes on along the minus strand of BQNB010053250.1, from coordinate 24,320 downwards.
AAAATAACATGCTAAAATTCATGAAATTTTTTAAACTACAAAGAGTCCTATAACTAGTAAAGCTCCATAGGACTTGCTTGCAAAATAGTGGATGAACAATTATTTTGAGAAACTAAACCTAGAGTATTTAGTTTTTGAAGAGGGAGAGATGGTGGATGATGTTGTTTGGTGGGTTGTGAAGCATATGTTCAATATATGATAACATATATTGGAGTTCCATCTCTTAAACCCAAATAATAGAGTACATTATGAATGCAGAAACACGAAGCAAATTCCATGTCCTCAAGAAGGTTCCAAGGAATGGGAATGCCAAAAGATAGGCTTAGGTGATTGGATATCAAATTGGACATCAAGTGGGGTGATTGGGTGAGAGTGCTGGTCCATATGATGCATTTTCCTTGAGTTGGAGGTGGTGGGAGAGAAACTCTTAGAGGTGAGATGTTGTGAATTCAAATAACCATTGGTAAAAGTGATGTTGATAAGGTTGGTATTTGGGTATGTAGTCAATTAAGGATGAGAAGTATCTTTGGTTAAGTGTTTTGGAGGGTGCATTAGGACAACTAGGTGATGATAGGTAGAAGTGTGGGTGATAGGAGTTTTTATATGTCATCAAAGGTTTAAATCCATAAAACAATTGTTTTGGTGGAATGTTGTTATTGTTTTTGGTTTCTTGAGGATTTGGGAAATGTGAGGCTTTAGTGAGTGCCAGGAATGCATGATAATGGTTGAATGAATGATGAAGAAGATGGATGTGTTGGAGATGACTCATTTGATCTGGGAATTGGTTAATTATGGACAGGCAATGGTTTGACCAATGACGTGGTTTGAACTTAGTTTAAATTGTATTCAGAGCAGCATAATCTGGGACATAGATAGACAATAGATGAAAAGAGGGTCAAAAGGCAAAAAAAATATTGTTTTATCCGTGAAATACTAGGGCGGTCCCCTTAAAATTAATGGGGCCGTCCGTGTTGAATTAAGGGGGCCGCCTCTGTTGTTCCATTTTTCACAGAAAAACAATTTTTCTCAGATTTTTGTGAGAGTATTTCTGTTTTGGTTGGTAAATTTTGCAGCACCCCTATTAAGTTTTATGAGCATATTTAATCATATAACATGTAATAAACACATTAAATTATGAAACCAAAGTGGCACAACTAGTTGATTTAATAAAACAACCAAAGGTTTAAGTCATCATAGCAAACAAGTAACCCTAAAAAATAACCAACACATAAGTCTTTCCGAATACATCGATGATCCCACACATTGTTAATCAACATACACAATAATGAAGTTAAAAATTGGACTTAAAACTACACTTAGCCCACTAGCTCATCTTCAAACCTATGTCTTCATTTCGTCTTCTATTGCTAATACACTCCTTTTAGTGCCTTTCCAAATGATTTGAAACCTTCGCGCATCTCCTTATGCATTTGTTGCATTTGGTTGAGCAAGACGGTTTGTCGTTCAAAGAGAGTTTCATCGGTTTGTTCGGAAGCAGAAGGCATTTGGTAGTTTTGGTAGTTGAGAGATCAAGAGATTAAGTAAGGTGGTAGGATATAGAGTACTTCATGAGAAGTTTGGACCATTATCATCATCATCAACATCATCAGATCATCAACATCATCAACATGTTGATGAATGACGTGCCTGATGATAGAGAAGATGAAGAAGATACGATGACGTGCCCTGCCACGATCACATTCGAGTCGTCGGGTTTATTTAGGCAAGAGGACCATGACTCGATCAACAATTTCCTAAATGCCATTGTCAAGATGAGGATATGTTTCCATGACGTGTCGATAAAGACGATACGAAACATGCCATACAAGTTAACGGTTAGGGCTCTAGCACATTCGATTCTTTTGACAAAGAAGTAAGCAAGATTGTATTGTTCCTCGGCAACAACACAATACAACATGTGAGCAAGACAAGCGGGGAGATGGTCCCGATGTCCCCCGAGTCCGAACACATTCTCTCGAATGAGTTCTTCCCATTGCTTCATGTCGGGGCTTAGTTCTTTAGTGAGGATTTGATTTGGAGTAAGAGTGACGGTTTGACTCTTAATGGTACGGTCTACCATGACATGTTCCAATTTAAGAAGTCGACGAATATCATCGGGAGTAGGAAGGTCGGTGGAGTATGGTCCCTCGGTTTCTTGAGAATACTCAAGAGATGCAAGGTCCCACTCGTTGGTGAAAACGGCTTGACCGTTGTAAGGAATTTTGAGGATTTGACCGAATTGAGCAAGAGTGAGAGTTATGAATTCATGTTGAATCATAAAAGAGATGACAAGATAGCCATATTCATCGGTTTGAACCGTGACTTGACTATAGAAGTCTAGAATAAATCTCGGAACAATCGGTTCGTTGATTTTAAAGAGACAATCGAAGCGAATGTTTGTGAAGAGACGCTCGATGTTGTTGGATTTGTAGTAGGCTTGATCAACAACACGACCTTCGTGAATGTTGCGATTTTCAATGGATTTGTAGAATTTGGCAATGGTAGGAGAGATGCCGGGGATTTTGGATACTTTTGGGATGTAGGATTTAGTAAGGGATATATCGGTGGTAGTGGCTCTTGGCATTTTGTCACCTAAACAATTTATCAACAACATAAAATGTTATACAACAATATAATAAGTTTTTGAAAAATGACAGATGTGGGACAAGGATTACTTCGACACTAAAAATAACTCCTAAGAAGTGATCCATATGTTCCTTAATTTATTTTTGACTTAATCTCGGATGTCGAAAAATATATATTAGTTATATATTTCAACATCAAGACCATGAACCAAACACTCCATTATTAATATGAAATTTGTTTAAGCTTGTAAAAAACCATATGCCAAGTATATATCATGTTGACAAGTATAAGTTTATTATTTTTAACTTGATAAAAGTTAAGTGGTGTTTGTTTTTATTCAAAAATCGTGTTTTAAAAGGTTGAACCAAACGCCCCTTTATTTCATACTAATCGCAAAATATATCAACATATATATGAATTATATATCTTGATGACTTATACAAGCTAGTTAAGTGTTTACACAAGTGACAAAACTATGGTGATGGTCATTTCGACTCTAAAAGTTGATCCTAAGAAACTAACCAAACACCCCTTTATTTTGATAACACATTTTTCTATTGATTCGAAAAGTATACATTTAGGAATGTACGTTTTGATGGACAAAGTAATGTTGTTTTACCATGTTTTTGGCATGAATCAACAATGTATAAACTTTGTTCTAAGATTAGAAAAATATGTATGTATATTTATGAAAATTTCGAACCAAAAAAAAAATTGTGACTCAATTAGTGTTTTGATTCAATCTTATCAAGAATGTAGTGTTCCTATGACTACGGGTATCATTATAGTTATGGAAATCCTAAGCTAAAATAAAAAGTATGAAAATGATGAAGAACACCCAATTTTGATTGAAAGCAAAATTGGATGAAATCAAATGAAAAGAAAGATGAAAAACTTACAATAGATGTTGTTGATCGATTAGTTAGTGATTACCCCTTGCGAATTTTGGTTAATTGGATGATTTGAAGTTTGATTTTTGAAGGTTTTGGTGAAAATGGTTCGTTCACAGCAGGTGGAAGAGGAAAGAAGAAAAAAAATTGTGTTTGGCTATGTATTTTCGACTGAAAAGGGGTTGTTTGTTTTTCCAGTGGCCGGTCCCCTTAAATAATTAAGGGGGCCGCCCAATTTACACGGCCGGTCCCCTTAATTTTAAGGGGGCCGCCCTCTGAGAAAAAAATTCACAAATGAGGTAAACAACTAGAAGAAAATGCTCCAGACTTAAATACAAAAAATACTACACACTCAGCGGGTGGGGGAGCAACAAATAAAACTAACTCAACTCCCATTTCCTGGAGCTCTTCTTCAATTTCTTTAATAACATGACGGCCAGAGCTCCTTCGTTTGATATTTAGTGGAATGGAAGAGGCCAAACTAAAATCAAATCTTGACCCTCAATCTAACACTTCAATGAGTCGTCATCGTTTTTCGTAGTCGCGGCAATGTTGCCTATTGTAGCACTCAAGTGAAACACTAATGACATATTATTTACATCTTGGAGAGTCCGAGTGCTCTTTAGTTTAAGTGTCTGCGCGAAAGAAGTAGAGAGATGCTGACACTGTACACTATTACGGTGACGAGATAATCTAAGAATCTCAATGTGCGAGAGGTGATTTAGAGATGAGTTTCCGTTGCAAGAGAGGAGGAATTAATTTATTTGAAAAGAAAATTAATTAATTCGATTTTAGAAAGAGAGAATGGAATAGAGAAAATAATGAAATAGCAAGACGTAAGTTCATGACAAAAACAACATAGTATGAATATCTGATTGGACGATAATGATGGTTACATGAACACGCGAGACGATCGTTTGGGGGATCAAAGGGAGTTTGTTTCAATCCAAATAGGCGTGGATTCCAATGATCTTCGCAGGCAGTACTACAATCATATAAACATTCACTATGTTAAAAAATCTATTAAATACTACCACCTAGCTTGCTCATCTCTCTTCATACTTACAGAGTAGGAGTCATAGAAGATTTACATTTTTGTTTATGACTAAATATACGTAGCGAAAGAATATCATAAATGACGATCTCTTCAAAGCTATAGAAAAACCCACGAAATGGCATTTCTAGAGACCTAAACAACTATTTTCTTAGAGAACTAAAATTATACTACACAAATCAACAATAGTTAACCGAACATAGACGTTTACTTATAATCTATAACTTTAACGAATATGAAAAGGTAAAACTAACCATAAGTCTATATAAGAAATAATCTTCAGTTAATATTTCACAATGTAGATCGATAAAGGCTCAATGGGAAACCAAATTGATCAATAAGAATTTCTTACATACCGAAGACAAAGAGTATGTATGAGTGGAGTGATTAACCTCACGAAGTATAAAAGATGATTTAGCCATTTGGAACCCTCCATCTTTTTCATGAGTCCGAAGATAATTGTTTTTCCACCGATACGAGTGTTTTAGTATTGGTTTTTGAACGACAAATTGCACGGTGAGAACATCTTTCCCACAGTTGCTAAAAGCCCCATTTTTGGGGGGGTTATGATGAAAGGGAATTATTCCAAATAATTTTTGACATAGTTTTAGATGTATATTTGGTTTACCTTAGGTCTTCTCCCGAGGGTTTGAAGTAATTGGAATCGAGGTAATAGAGATTTTCCTTTTCTTCTCGAGGAGGGTGTTTAAGAAACACATTTGTAGGTTTGTTAGTAAATAATCCGAACGCCGGTGGGTTTTTAAAGAAAGGTTGTTGTAAAAACCCATGGGAGGTTTTATATTCTGCAAGGTCAGTCACAGGCGTAAATAGGTGCAGAGACTAAGCACCCGATGAGATCTTTGTGAGCTCATAGTGTTACTGGTTTCAAAACAATGTGGCTGATAAAAGGATTATAACTAGGATCTCCTAGGATGAGACAGGTAGAAATTAATACATAAAGTGTAGGCTTTAAGACACTTTTGGTCTTTACTGCAGGACATATCACTTTCCTTGAGCATCACAAAGTTACGTCCTTAGTGTCTTATATAACATATTGGGGACTTGACAAATACTCTACAGTCCCCAAAAGGATATAACAACCTTTGCACACGTAGGGTCCTTGGTGGATTACAAAGTTAGAGAGTTGGCAGTTTTGCCGCCCCTCCATTGTTACTTTGAGTAATATGCAAAAAATCAGCACTGTGATAGGGAAGAAGTAGATAAGAAACTTAATAGAAACGGGTTAAATAGTCTTTTCTTTTCTTATTTCTCTTTCTACAATATACTCTGCGTCTTTAAGGGTTTCTGTGCGCGACTTCATGGTAGAATACCTTAATCGTCTAAACTTAAAAGCCTAATCGGAATTATACCTCGAACGATACTCAAACTCATATTTGCTAGTCACACTGTTAACTCATTCTGTGCGATTCTAGCATACCGGGGTTGACGAGTAGCGCGATACTTTGACTTCAGTTGAAACTTTGATCTGTTCTGCGCTCTTAGTAGATCTATTCACATATCCTTCAGGCTGGTCGATTCTATGGCTTTGTCTTACACGCGTCTCTCTCCTTTCTTCTCACGATTCCGAAGTCCGGATTTTGTTGTTTTTGGCTATTCAAGTTTTTTCGCTCACTTTCTCTTAAGTTATACACGTTACCTTCCTTCGAACTTACAATCTCACCAATTACAGCTAACACTCTTGCGTATATTCATGCGGCATTATAAGTCCGTTCTTTGGCATTTTAAGTCCGTTTTTGGTCATTTAAGCTCGTTTTTAAAGGTAAAAAGGTATGTGTAATTAAGCACATACCAATAATTTGCTACAAAAACGAGTTAGAAAGACGAGTGCAATATATATGTCTAACTTGTAGCAATAACACGACAAATATATAAAGATGGCCAAGATAATAGAAGTAGCCATCATAAATAAGCACTTACATCAATCATCATACTAATAAACTAAGATAAAGTCATTCATTCATAACATAAGATAAATTCATACTTGAAAATTATGAATATTACACGATCATAAGTTAATCCTAGAAGCATAACATACAAAAAATATCTTAAACTAAAACTAGACTAGTTGATTCTTGATGTCAAGGAGATGACGTAAGCAAAAGATGGATGTTCATTTATTTAGAGAAATTTAAACATATAAGAATGTTTAAATTTGACTTGGGGATAAAGGAAAGGTTGGTGAAGCATTGTTTGGTGGTGCATGAGCTTGAGCAAGGGGACGAGTGAGAAGGAATTGGATAAAGTTAAGCTCATCTCTTGATGAATGAAATTGGTTTCGGGTGTACATGCAACAATGACAAAAACCCGAGTGAAAGTTGACTTGGTCAAGAGTGGCTAGGTGAATCAAAGGTGGTGATGAAGATTGGGAGGATGGTGGTGCTTGAGAGTAAACATTTGTTGCATTTTGAAGGTTGGTTTCAAGTAGATAGGATATGTGATGGAGTTGATTCACCATTTGATCCCTAAGTAGATTTTGAGAAGGTTGTGGTAAAGGTTGAGAATGAACAACTCTTTGAGGGAGTAATGGTGAAACATTTTGAGATTGAGGTGGTGATTGTGGTGAAGAGGTGGTTCTTCTCCAAACTTGTCTTACTGAGATTCTAGGTTTTCTTGAGAAGTTTAGAGTAGGGTTTGAAGAAGACATGAAGAGAAAGGAGTGGTAGAAGTGAAGAAGATAAGATGGTGATGAAGAATGAAGAAGATGGATGGTTTATATAGTGAAAGAGGTGGTGTAGTTTGAGAAAACACATGGGTAATAATGAATACAACACCTAAAAGATGTTGTCAAACAAAGAAGAGAACGTTGATAGAATTGAAGCTAAGGGATAGATAGGGTCAAAGTTTCAAGAAAAAAGAGAAACAGAAAAATTACGATGAGGGCGGTCCCAAACATTGGGAGCGGATCCAGATATATGAGGATCCGTCCCATATTATGGTTGGTGAAGCGTTTTACTGGAGAGTGCGAAATTTTTCTAGAATTTCTTGTTTTTCTATTTTGTGCAGAAAAGAGAAGGCTAAGGGTTGTGATTCAACAACTCATATTTCTCAAGAATCAACTAATTTAGTCAAGTACCAAATAAAATGGGTAAGCTAGCCTAATTCCATCATATAATCAAGATAATACATATTGAGCAAGAAGAAGCATAAGATATAGTTAAGAATAGCTATACACATACTAAGATATATCATAATAATATCTAGTTTAATTATACAGACAAATTTGTCCTAACATATACTCGTGTTACATTGGGTTCTTGTGCAACATCTAATTTAATTATGATGATTATGACGGGCACACCGAACATCTTCCAGAATTTCCTCATTTGAGAGATTAGATATAGGATTCATTTTTGTTGGGTGAGAGATGTATTTATGATCATTTGGGGGAGTACCTAGTTAGTTTTTCGATTTTTTTAAAGCAAAAGACCGTATGGCAAGATGCCATTAGAGCGATGCTTGAAATCATTTATTCGATTTATGATAAAGTGAGAAATATTGAAGTAAAATAATTGTAGATTATCTTTTTCTTCTACTTTTTGTTCTTAAAACTGTACCCGAAACTAGACTTATCTTCCTTTATTACAAGGTTTTTCATTCGTGGCGTTTCGATTGAGTAATTCTGTTTATTGTCATGCTTATTTTTGTGAGCTTAAGTGTACTGTTCGTGGCTTATTACTGTTTTTCTAATGCTTTATTAGTGGCTTTTTTTTGAGTTATCTTGTCACCACTGTTTAGAAACAGAGCATAACTTCCTTTCCTTATTTAAGAGCTCTATTTTCTAAACCTTGTCTGGGTTTTATTTGCTTCAATTCATAGTTTGATAATCAAGGACAAGACAAAGGACATAGATCCAGCATTTTTTAGCTTTAAGAAAGACAGGTACAAGGACCACACAGAGTTGAAAAGGGAACTTTGGTTTTTGCCTTAAAGATGAGTTGCGGTTTGTCTCTACAAGAAGCATTGCGTTTTGCTTCTGAGATTTGATCTTGCGTTTTGCAAGAGATTGAAGACCCATTTGCAAGAAATTAAAACGTCACTCTGCCCAAAAAAATTTAAAAACCTTTGCATTTTTTTGTGCTGAAAAATTTTGTTGCGTTTCGTCATACATAGAGGAAAAGTTTTGCGATTTGTCTTCTCAAGTCTTGCGTTTTGTCGAGATTGACACATTGACGTTTTGATTACAAGTATTGTGTTGTGTTTTGTTCTCTTCAAGAGCATTGGTTTTGTTTCAACTAAAACATTGCGGTTTGTCTTTATCAGGACAAGGTCTATCGTGATTGGTTACATATCATGAACGAAACCTTGCCTCATAAATTAATCAAATCTTACAAACATGAATAAGACAAAGTTTTAAGCTTAAACGATTAAGTTTCGTGTTCGGTTTCGGGTTATTCTCGGATTTGATTTCGGTTACTCATGGGTCTTCGAACCTTATACCAGTACGTATCGCCGGTTCTTGCATCGATCATCGTGATTTATAATATTATTTTACTGTCGATTAACCGTACAAGTCCAACGAGCAAAGGAAATAACACTCGTTGCCATTATTATCACTTTTGTAATGAAGAAGATGACAATTTATGACATGGATTTTTTATAATTGTTTAATTTTGGATTTTACAATTGCTTACTCTTATTTTTCCATAGTTTCATTTTTAGACCCTCAGTTTATAGACTTTGTTACTATTAGTCCTTAAGCTTTAAACACTTTTATTTTTAACCTTTTATTTTCAATCTTTTTACTTTTAGACTTTCAATTTAAAACACTTTTAATTTTAACTTTAGTTTTACAATTTGTTTAATATTAGCCTTTAGGTTAATACATCTTTAATTTTCACCTCTCTTTTTCAAACTCTTTTTACTTTTAGTTATTTATTTTCAAAATTTTCTTAGTTAGTTTATTTTTACTTTTCTTAGCCCTTTAATTTTAATCAGTTTTCACCGTTAGTCCTTTTAGCTCAACAAATCGTTAACAAAAGTTTCAATACTTCAAATACGACAACGATTTCACCAACAACAATTAATCAATATTTCACGGTTTCTTCTTGATTTAGTAAAATCCCGTAAAAGATTATTCTTTTATCGGTTTAAGTCATAGATTTGTAAAATCCCGTGAACGTTAATTGTTTCATCATAACCACAACAAAATCACTTAATCTACTTAAGATCCTTAATTTAATTTCACACATTTGCAATTCAGAACTGGAATTTCAATTCATATTCACAAGAGAGTGAGAGAGTGTATCAATTGCAACAAATTAGCACAAAGCAAAGGAAAGTTGCATGAATCTTTTCGATACTTTCAATCACAATCTCAAGGTTATTGTCTTTACAATGATTGTTTAAAAATCAATATAGATGTTTAGGTTCGAGGCATTTGCGATACTCTTTGTACAGTGTTCAGACGTTCACATGCATAATGAATACTAAACTTGGAATCAACTAGGGAAATAGCAAACTTGACAAAATGAATTTCAAAGGGAGATTAGATCTTTATGGTTGGTTGGGGCTTGCCTTTTGCGTGATCAATAAACAATTTCAGATGTTCATCGACACGCAACTCACTTGGGATTATGATAGTCAAATGACAGAAAAGCATTTTGCTGAATACACTGGAATCAAAGTTAAACAGTTTAGAGAACCACAACTCCTACACATGGGTAATGTTAAGAAGTCCTTGTTGGTTGAAAGAACACGTCATAAAAAGACAATATTATAGAAGGATGAATGAAAGACAGATGCAGTCAAGAGAGAGTAAGGTTGTTTTGAGTAAAGCATTGGATGCTAGTTTAGTTGTTACAGAATGCAGTGGGACTAAGTCAGATAAGCATGATACAAGCAGCAGTTCAAGGACTTATATCAACACATGATTGTGGTGTAGATATAGACAGTAAATGGACTAAGTGACTATTTGCTGAGGTACAATTGACTGCTCAACATAATGTCCCTGCTAATGAACAACAGCATACTGAGCAATCTGAACCCATATATGACACATATCTGTTGGAAAAGGTCGATAGCAATAACACTCCTGATTCAACAAATATGTGTCATAGGGGAGGAGAGATTGACCAGGATGCTGAACAATATCAAGCAAAAAGTCCTTTGCTTAAGGCTGAGTTTCTCAAAACGAATGATATGGTTGAAAAAGAAGTTTTTATGATACTTTCAAATAAATTTTTTTACAACTTGAAAAACATTGTATTTCACTTGAAATTTCAATGCAACAAAAGGAAGAAAGTTTTCAAAGTAACAAACCATGTAAAAACCAGGATGCTCCTGAGTTTTGTGAATTTTTTGAGATAAATGATTTGAAAGCTCAGCTACAGGCCAAAACCACACTAATTTGCAACTTAAAGAATCAAATTAAAAGTGTGAAGGAAGCAAGTAATGAAGCCAAGGTTAAACATGAAATTGATGTTTTGGAAACAATAAACATTGAACTAGAAAGTAGTGTGGCTAAATTACTTGCAGAGAATGAGAAGTTAAATAAGGAAAATGAGCATTTAAAACAGACTTACAAAGAACTTTATGATTCTATCAAAAAGACACGAATTCAGACGAAAGATCATAATGACTCACTGATTGCTCAAGTAAATAGTAAGACTATTGAAAATGCTGATTTAAAAAAGCTCAGATTAGAAATGGTTTTTGCTGAATGCAGCATTGAAAAATGAATTAAGAAAGTTAAAAGGAAATAGCGTGGATACTAAGTTTGCAAAACCATCAATCTTGGGGAAACCGTTTACAACCACCCAGAAACCAATCAGCTGTTAGACAACCGAATGCGTTTAAATCTGAACGACCTAACTTTTCAAAACCACGGTTTGCCTCCCAAGTTGATGTGAATAACGTTTTGTCAAAACCAGTCACTCCTCATTATTTGCCTAAAGTTTCGGAGAATAGTGCTTGCAAAATCCTCATCACGTGATAGCCACCTGGCTCATCTAGGAATAGGCAAGAAGAATCTTTTATTTTTGTATTGGTTCTAATGATATGGATCTAATCACTATCTAGAGGAAGCTAGAAAAACAGAACAAGAAAGAAATTAGAAATTCAAAACCTAGGTGATGGCATACTACTAGTCTTACAAAACACTTATAATGGTTAGCAACACAAATCCCTAGGAGCAATATCATAATATCTAGGAGTTTGCCTGTATCTAAGAATAGTTATGGAATGTCAAATGGCGTGTCACTAGTAGATCACTCTAGGAATTCTAGCTCTCTTTTTGACTCCAAACACTTTGTTTGCTCATCGTGTCATAAATGTGTCCTTTTGATGGCAATTCACTGATAATTGTATACAAAATTCTGAAGAGGTGAATTCTCCGTGCTCTAAGATATCAATCCCCTAAGACTAGAAACAACAACAAACCCGTTGAACCAAAGAGTCATACTCAGAAACCTGGTAGGCAGATTGCTATAGGACAAAGGTTTTCTCCCACAAAGTCTTCCGCTGTGCATGAGAAACCAAACACTCCTAGATCTTGTCTTAGGTGGAAACCGACGGGTAGAATTTTCAAGATTGCTGGTCTTAGGGTGCGATACCATACTGAAAGATGTTCACCGATAGCACAACTAAAGTTGACAGTGAACCTCCAAATGCGTTCAAATGATGATATCACTAACCCATTATGAATGCATTCAAACTCTTAATCCGTCAGTTGTAGGGTACTACTAACTTAAGCGCAGGTACATCTTGTAATCTTATAAAGGAAAGACTCAAAGTTTAGTTGCCGAAAAGACTCATAACTCATAAACCAGTGGTTCAAGGGATTCAAATCTGATGCACATAAAAATATGATGTTTGTTCACATCAGTTCAGGCCTCGCTCTTCAACGACAAAATGACGTCTGTTCACACCAGTTCAGGCCTCGCTCTTCATCGATAGTTGACGTCTGTTCACACCAGTTTAGGCCTCACTCTTCATCGATAGATGACGTCTGTTCACATCAGTTCAGGCCTCGCTCTTCAACGACATATGGCATCTGCAGACAACACTTCAGGCCTCGTTCCTCAAAGAAAAGAAAGGTGTAAGCCAGTGCACTTTATCTTTAGAAGAAGAGAAATCTTCTTATTTACGAGCAGTCTTATCAACAACTTCTATAAGTTCTCATGCTCGTTCAGTCAACAAGTGGATCAACGTACATTAGCTTGTACTTTAATTCACTTGTCTCATCTAAAATTGGCTAACTAAAATATGCAATTTCTGAGGGGAGAAATAGTGAATATAATCGAGGATCAATGCGGTATAATTTGGATAAATATTTTGATTCATAAGTGTGCTCACGAGGCCTTAAATGATCTCCTGGATACGTCAGTTCAGGGACTCGTGAAAACCCTAGTTTCTCCAACACCTTATGTTCCACCATCCAAGAAAGACTATGAGATCATGTTTCAACCATTGTTTGATGAGTACTTCAATCCTCCACCAAGTGTGATTCTCTAGATCCGGTAGCTGTTGTGCTCAAGAAGCTATTGATTCAGATCGGTTTTATCTTCGTCAACTAATATTGATCAAGATGTACCATATGCTAGTACTCCCAACAAAAATCAGGAAACTTCAATCTTAAGTCTTTCCGCAAGAGTTCTGAAGTAAATAATTCACTTGAATCCAAAAGCATAATTTGATAAGGCACCCTCCTTTATAACTCTTTCTTCAGACCAGAAGTCTGAGATAAACAACTTTTTTAAGGGGTCTCATTCATCATATTTTGCTTAATTAACCATTATTTGATACTCTTAATAAGTTGACAAAGAAATCACCCATTGGGAGAATGTTGGCGATCCTTCTAGATCGGTTTTGACAAGAAGTCAACTATAAGAACATGCCATTTGGTCCTACTTTGACGCAAATGACAATCCGATTCCATTCGGTGGGAAACGATCTGGTTGAGATCTAATATCTCAAAGGAAGAATAATAGTGGTAATTTTTCATGTATCCTATGTAAATAATAAAATCCTAAAAAAAACCAAAAAATAATTCAGGTTTACTTCAATTTTGTCAAAAAAACAAAATAGTAAAAATATAAAAACCAAGAAACATCAATACAAATACTTATAAAATAGAAAATACCAAAAATAGTTTTTCAAGACATGTCTTCTGCTTATCGATAACATTTACGGACCTAGAAATGTCATTCAATAATGACACGGGTCTTTAAATGAAGTTCGAGCAGAAGTTCAAACAGCTTTTAAAACAGGTCTATATGGCTTGCTATTAGATTTCTGATATTGCAACCGGTTTTCAGAAAAATGAGGAAAGCGCTCGTCGCCAAAAAAGACCGTCTGTTCTAACAAGGGTGATTAGTTCTCCGGGCATGGATTACTTTAACAACCCCCTGTGCACCCTCGATCTAATGTACGCTTCAGTGCATTATTTCTTGATCAAGAAGAGAAGTCTTCTTTTTAACCAAATGATTTTTCGTCTATGATTCTTCTAAAAATTATTTATGTTACACGTGTTGAAAAAGGTGTTGTCGTTCAAAAACCAAATCAGTCATCTAAGTCTCTCATCAGAAAAAGATTTTAAAAGAATTTCATATCACTCAAACAATGTCTACAGCTCTTTAAATAGAAAACGGGACATTATTGAGGAGGTGAAAATGGTGCTTATAATTCTTTCAAATGAATCTTTCAAACATGGAAAAATAACTTGCACAAACGTAAAACAAAAAGGTTTGACAGTTAGATCATGATTTAAAGGGGAGTTGGAAGTAATGTATTTTTAATTTTAAGCTTTAGATGTTACTTGTTTCATCCTTTAAGGTTTAAAATGCAACATATGGTAATTAGGAAAATTACGCTTTTGCTTGTAACTAGACAGGACCTAGGTTGCCATGGAGTTACAAGTTTTATAACCCAGATGATTTGTCTCAAATATATTGATTATTAATATAATGTTACGGGGTTAACCATTTGTAAAAAGTGTCTAATTCAACATTCTAAAAATAAGTTTTCGACATTACGAAATCATTTAGTTCGTAAATGAAATGTCGACCAATCGAACATATACAATAGATCTTTAAATAGAATACGGGTCTTTGTTCGTGGGAGGGGAAAGTGTTTTCAATAACTTATCTTCATCATGTACGTAAATTATATTGGAAAAAGTTTAACTTAATGGATAACATGATTTGAGGGGGAGTTATTTATTTTAACTCCACAGGGCTTCAGTTGTCATAAGTTATTAACTAATGGGCTTAAATGATATTTTCATGATCATGAATTAGCGCTTAAAACTTCAGAAGACCAAGATGCACATTAACACCTCGTAGTTTTTAAAATTGCTTTGGATTGTTTGGAAATCAATTTAGTAGTGTTTGAAGACTTGAATTGGTTGATGATTTGTTTCTGTTTCATTTTTAATATTTTTCCCAATCTGTCAATCAACTAAGCTTATTTTCGGTGAGGAGTAGAATCTGTTAACAAAAGCAGGTAAACATTAGGTTTGATATAGTACTGGTGATTCCTTTAGATAGTCAGTAATCTTGTTAGAAGAAATGTGTACATGCGGGCCACTTAGTTGCCTTAGGTGTTATCATTTAGGTATTTAGAGGGTATATTGTGACTCGAGGTCTTAGTTTGACTTTGGTGTTTCAATTTATATCTCTTTTCATAATATAGGAGAAATTCAGATATCCGAGTCATAATTTGACTTTGGTGTTTCGATTTCGAATTAATTGTGTATTTCGGGTTATTTGGGCTTTACAATCATGTTCTTCTTAATGCGGCATGCATGTTAGCCATGAATTCTACTAAGAAATGATTGCTAATTAGGGGGAAGATGTTAAAGCTTCTTAATAGATGAAATAAGCTTGCTTGACCACAAAATTCAACAACTTTGCCAAGGTTCAAGTGAAGGATCTGGTGGTATCTACTTAGAGGGTTCCCGAGTGAGCAAAAGGACCAATTCTGGGTAGCTCGAGCAGCTTAATTTCCTTAATTCGATTAGGGAGGTTCATGATGTCTCCAATGATGAGGAATACAAGCTGAGAATACAAAATTGATAGCTAGTAGCAGTTGCAGAGTAACAAGCTGGATATGTAAAACCATTTTAACTCTGTCGTCTGCTGAACTCTGAGATTCAACTTCAATGGTGGATGTTCCCATTCAATCAAGGGACCTTGCTATCCAACGAACTCTAATCATATGACCCTAGTTATCTCAATGGGTATGAAAGAACAAACATCTTCACTCCACACCACCAACCACAAGCTATGTTCAATTGTGTTCAAACCTCTTGTGAAAGACATTTCATGAGGAGTTTAGAATACTTTATTGCTGTTGTTTGCAAGGAAAAACAATTCGGACAAAAGACTGTTGCAGAGGTAATGTATGTCATCATTCAATACTTGATTTAAACATGTCAGGTCCTTTTTTCATATTATAATCTTGTACATCAATAAGTTAGCTGTGGTATCAGAGTTAATGTGTCAGTTTAATGATTTTTCATGAGTTTCTCGTTAACTCCAAATCATCTATAAATTATATAAATGACACTAACAGTAAAGCCCTCATTATTGAGGGGAAGCCAATATAGGTTCTAATTATCGGTTTGTCATTTAATAGTCCACATTTTATCTAAATTTTTCTAACATATTTAAATCAATTGAGATCCTAAATTCTCAAAGGATTTGAAAATTTCTTGATCAGGGGAGAGAAAGTGATTTAAATATTTAAAATCTAATAAGAAAATATAATGATTAAGACTCAAGCAGGTACTCCTACTAATGTGCAAAAATTCGAATATCGCCGCACCTGTTATAGGGGAGAAGTTTCATGAATCAAAATCAATAGGTACTAATGCTTTGATGTTTACATCGCCCGTTACCTTGATTATTTTTCAAATGGTTTTATGGCAAAGGAACAATACTAAAAGACGCAACCTGTATTTATTTATCGACGCTTATAAGGATTGGTAGTTATGGTAATGTTCCGATTGATCCCGCCAGTGCCGGTGGATTACCCTAAGGACAATCCACTAGTTAGTGTAGACAGTCTTTGTATGATGACAAAAGGAGTAATGTGAGAATAAGGGATAGTCGCGGACTGAGATGGAGATAATACAGAACATACCAAACAAGGTACTAGTATTGAAGTTCGGTAAGCACCGTGAGGCGTTAAGAATGAAAAAGAAATGTTAAGATTAAAGGGTGAAAAGAAAGCAGACTCCTCCTTTAAACTTAGGCAGAAACGGGGTCACTACGTATGCTGTCAGATCACATGGTTGATTGCTGACATTTGATGACACAGTATCATGGACCAGAATGATAGTTGCACAACCCTCCCATGGCCACTCAGTCACCTCAAAGGTTTCCTTTGTTTCATTTCTCACGAGAGATCAATTACATTTTAACGTATCTCTCACTCCGAGTTAGGTGATATTGAAAAGGTGGCGACTGCTCCAGCCCTACAACTGCTAAAAACCAAAAATGCACTATTGAGTCTAGAGCATAAGATTATCCATATAATCTTGTTAAGACACTATGCAAAACATTTGCTTTCTATCAAACATTACAATGTTGATACAAGTAAGATTTAAGAGTCCTTTCGCATTATACTGTGGTATTGCCAGAACATATCGAGTGATAGAACGTACTACAATGAAAATGGAAATCCTTCTAGAGCCTACCATTCAGACAAGCTCTTGGTAGGTGCATGTGAGATCCCTCTTGTGGATCAAGCTTGTGATTAACGGAAAGAACGATGTGCGATTGCCTTATGAATCAAAACTTGTTCCTGGTTTATGCATTGACGAGTTGCTTCTTGAAAACCTTTTCGATTGGTGCCTAATCTACTGGTTTTCGAGAAGCACATTGACTGACTAGTAATAATAGTGTTAAATTTAGCAAAAACATTATCTATTGATTCCTGTTTCGGAATCATGAATTGTTCATATTGTTGAACAAGAAGATCTATTTTATTTGCCTTGACTTGATTATTACCTTCATGAGTGATTAACAAAGTATCCCAAATTTCCTTTGCGGTTTGACACATAAAAATTGTTTCATATTCTTTATGTGGTAAAGCATTATAAATTACCATTTTGGCTTCATTATTTTTAGCAAGTTTCTTTTTAAGATCATCATTTTGTTTGTGAAAAGATACAATTTTATCCTTTTTAGTTTCTGGATTAAATTGAATGGGAGGAAAATCAACATCGGTAATAACATGCCAAAGATCTAGATCTTTTGACTTCACATAAGTTTCGAATCTATTTTTCCATTAAATAAATCCATCACTTTCAAATAGTGGTGGTCTTTGCATGGATTGCCCTTCTAAATATTTTTCCGATTCCATAGATCGATTCAAGTTTGAAAAATACAATTTATTTTAAAAATCTTGTTTAACGTGGCTCTTGTTACCAATTGTGGAAAACTAGAAGGGGGGTTGAATAGTTTACCGTTTTTTTAATTTAAGTTTTATGTATGTTTGTAAAACTTAGATTCGACCTTTTTGTGAATTCAATGCTTGCACAATATGAACAATGTAAATATATGAAATGATAAAGTAAGACAAGAGATAAGAGTAAGAACAATCAAACCACAATGCGAGGATTTATAGTGGTTCGGTAACGAAGCACCTCTTCGCCCTACTCCACTCCCCGAGCACCAAACTCGAGAGTTTTCTTCACTATGTCAACAAACTCCCTTATGGCGGAGAAAACCGTACACAACGTTGCTTATATCAATTTACGACACTAAGCTAAATGTCGAGTTCTAATCTTAGCTAGAACCAATCTATCACAACACAACTTCACGACTTGTTCACGACTTCACAACTTCACGACTTCTTCACAACTTCACAACTTCTTCACAACTTCACGACTTCTTTAAAACTTCACGACTTCTTCACAACTTCACGACTTCACTTCACCACACTACTTATATCACAACTACCTAACACTACTTGGTAAGATCACAACGATCTAACTATACTTACAAAGATCACCAAGATCTAGCTACTACACACAACTACAAGATATACAATTGATTTACAAATATGTGATATGAATGCAACAAGATTGCTATGCACACTAAGGTGTAATACTTCTTCACTTGATGATGGAAGTATTCTTCTCTTGCACTTGAGGAATATAGCTTGGATCACTTGGAAACAAAGCTTTATGATTAAATGATCAAAGGATTTTAGAGAGGATAAGTGGGCTGTTTTGAGCAGAAAGAATGAGTGCAAAAGGTGAGAAAAATGTTGAGGAATAGTCCAGTATTTATAGGACAAGAAGGAGGAGCGGAGTCTATGGCCGGCCCCCTTAAATAGGGTGGGCGGTCCGCCTTAATTTATAATGGGGGGGGGGGCCGTCCGTGTATTTAAGGGGCCGCCCTAGACTAGGGCTTCCCCAGTTTGTCTTTTGTGTAGGGGGTTTTCTGGAGCTTTTCTAGCCGTTTTAGGTCCGAAAATTTGAATGTCAAAATGTTTATTTTGAATAAAACATTTCTTTTGATTGTATAAAATGTTTTGTAATGTTTATAAAATGTTTACAACATTTTATAAAAGTGTGAGGTTGAATAAAAATTTCCTTTAATCATAAAATGCATTAAGCATTTATTTATTCATACCTTTAAGTGGATGTATTTGTTAAATGAGAATTTACTACTAATTACTTGTTTACGTTTAATTTTTACTTGAAACGTTTTTAATTTTGTGATTAGCAAAACGTAAGATTAAAAAAAATTAGTAATATTTTTAGTCATTAAATTTTTATCAACACCTAATTTCTATCAGTATATTAGTTATCTGAAGTTAAACCTAAAACTAATGCAAAAAGGGGGGTTTTAGCCTGAGAGACTGGCACGGTTTTATGTATCTAACCTAAGGTTTTGATGACAAGTAAAGCAATAAACACACACAAGAAGACAAACAAACGATAGAGAAGCGGTCAAGAACTAATGTAAGGAAAACGTATCAACCATGAATAATCCGATAAAACGCAAGTTTGTTTATTTAGTGCAATGATTGTCTTATCTCGAAGGGCATATCATTCCTAGACTTAGGCGGTACTTCTTCCTAAGACCTAGACACGCTAATTCTGTCATAATTAGACGCATCCGCATAAAGCTTCCTTATGTTGATTATAATCTATCTTAGGATCTAAGTAATGGTGCTCTTACTAAACCCTAGCTCATCGAGACTTTACCCACTTACTGCTTAACGGCTCTTTATATACTAGTAGTCCACTGTCCGAGTCCTTGCCAATGGAATAAACCGACTCGTTGATACCTATTTTCCCTTAATGTCTACAACTATATTTATTCATACCTTTAAGTGATGTAAATGTTGAAATGAGAATTTACTCCTAATTACTTGTTTACGTTTAATTTGACGTTGAACATTTTTATATTTTGTGATTATCAAAACGTTAAGATGTGAAAGATATTAATAATGTTTTTAGGCAACATGGTGTTGTAAGATAAGGAAAAATTATACAAAATAAAAGCAAGTATAGGCATACATAATAATGTCAAGGATAGAGGTTGTGGGGTTGCCCATCGTTGCCTTTGAGATAGTGATAACAACTACGATACATGAAATAGAACAGTTGGTGATTCATGGGTGTATGTGGCATGCGGGTAAATGTTTTGCCATATATATCAGAAGTAACATTAAAAGTTTTAGAAAATTTCACATGCTTTTTCTCATGTATATTTGTGGCACAAGTGGCAAATGACTCGCAAATGGTCCTAAACAGGCTCACCTAAAACACTTCACACTAAATATATTAAGTTCGTTTTAAAAAAAAATGTATTAAGTTCACAACAGGAACATGTGTCATAATTCATTCATTTCTGGTTTCAAAATCTGATTTTTTTCGTTGGCAGCCAAGAATAAACATCAACCAAATGTTGTTACATATTATAAAATCTTAACTAACATTGGTACTGACCGTTTTAATTTGTCAATTAAACTGTGACAACCACGATTTAGCGATGTTAGTTTAACCGTTAGTATTAGGTTATCTAGTTTTGTGTGTTAGTTTTATACGCTAAAGTCGCGTGTGATGATGATTTTGGAAGTATAATGGTTCCGCAATTTATACCGTTAGTAAGATGAAGGAAGTATGAAACGTTGAATTTTGAGTTAAGGTTAATTAGTGAATTATGATTTATAATTTATATAGGAATTTAATAAATAAGAATAATGTAGAAAAATATTATTAAGTGTTAAAAGTGTTTTATTTCAAGTATTTAGTTATTTAAGAGTTTAAATGAAATAAGTAATAAATAGTTTTTTAATGTACATATATATATATATATATATATATATATATATATATAATATATGCCCAAAAAATATATTCTAGGGTTGTTTGGATCGGCTAGGATTTAGAAAAAAAGAAGGGAGAAGATCGAGTTCAATTAGGAAATAATTCTTTTTGTTATTATGCAAAAACTAGTATAAATACACCCATAATCCTACACTTTAAAATCACTTTTTCTCCTCTCCTTTTGTGCGTGTTCGACCGGCCACAAGAAGAAACAAGGAAGAACATCAAATATTTTACAAGAAATTCTAAGGTGTAGAATCGTGTGTTTCGCGGTTAAAGGTCTTAGGTATGATCTTTTAAATCACTTTTCTTTAATTAAATTAATTGTAACTTTTTAATTGATGAAATTAGGGTTTAATAAAAATTCAGTAAACATGATAGTTTGATCATTAAAAATCAATTAGTGTATAATTAATATTGTTTAGACGCGTTTATTAGGTTTAATTGTTGCTAAATTCGAAATTAAAACTGGGCAGATTTTTAAGTCAACCTGTAAGTATCATAACTTGGTCATGCGGAAAGCTTTTAATGATTTTTTTGAGCCTAAAATTAACTACAGAGAATCTACTTTCTAACCCAAGTGGTTTCGTGAATTAAAAGTTAGTGGACGTCAGTCAAAGTATTTTTACAAGATTCGTTATCAAATCTCAGTTTTCAGGTTAGATTTTGTATTGTGTTTGTGAGATCAAGAACCATGTCAAAACGTCTTTTTAATTAATGAGGTTTCTACTGTAGTAAGTTCATAATGTGTATGATTTTACAGAATTTTTTTAGAATTTTTTAAAAGGTCTAAGTAGGTCTAGTCAAGCCATACTTTTGAGAGGTTAAATTAGATCTGTTTTTGGACACTTTATGTTGTTTGATTTTTAGAAAATAACAAAGCTTATTAAATAATTATGGGAAAAATAGGGTAATTCTATAACATGTTGAACTTATAGAATATGAAGTATGGGAATTTATTAAGGTCATTTAGTATTTATAAACATTCGTTAAGTAGCTATTAAAATCAGCCAAAAACGGGAAAACTTGAAAGGAAGGATAGAAGGTCTTTAGAGTATAGTTAAGTCATGGGTAGTATGGAGTAGTGATTGTAGGCATAGTATAGACATTAGAAGTCCATCAATTATAAGGGTACATGAGCTAGGGCTGTAAGGCCTTGATCATGAATAACCGTTAGTCGTATTGTGTAGATTTTGGCTTGGAATTTGCGTGCAAGTACGTGAAGCTTGAAATGAGTTTTCATAGCCCATTTTCAACTGTTTTTCTTGGGGTGAAAATGATACTAAGTGTGTTTTAAAATGTTTTAAGAGCTGTGATAATTTTTTTTAGCTGTTTTGGACATTACTTGGTATTATAACTTATGTGTTGTGAGTTTATGGATCAGAGGGGTACGCCTACCCAATATTGGAATGAGATTATAGATCAGAGGGGTATGCCTACCCGTATGATGTGTATAAGTTGTTGATTCATTTAGGTGAGCTTGGTTTGATGCTAATGCTAATCTAAGCCTACGTGTGTACTTTATGTGATGATTAGTTGTTTGCATATGAGTATAATATTCTTGAATGTCCTAGTGTTTCGAATCGCAGCAAGTGTAAGTGTTTTCTTTTAAACCTATGAATCTCATCAACATTATGTTGACGTTTTAAAGTATCATTTTCAGGTGAGCATAGCGAAGTTAAGGATGTTAAGATGCGTGGCTAGTGAGACTATAGGAATTGCATTATGGAGTCTTCTTTTCTAGAGTCTTAGTTTCTTATTTTTGTACTTTGAATATTTTGGTTTATTACGATGTTTCATTTTGGATTTATTTTTCTATGTCTATGTAATTTGTGTGTGCGATTAACCTTAATACAAAACCCCTCTTGTGTTTGGTATCGCCATAACACTTGGTTTTTAATATAATGCATTTTAGACATTCTCTATAGTTGACATCAATGTGTTGTAATGATACTTACCATGTTATGCCTCGCGTTTCTGCCTTGGCGGGGTGTGACAGATTGGTATCAGAGCCATTTGTTATAGAGAAGTAGGTGGTTGAACCTAGACTATAACCTAGGAGTCCTTCATATAGCTGCATACTAGGATCTATATGTTCTGCTATTTGAGCGTTTTGCTTTCCTGCTTTTCAGAGAGTCTTATTTTTTTCTTTTGGTGCCTAGCGCACCGTGTTTCTTTTTAGTCATGTCTCCCCCTACCCGTAGAAAATTTTGTTAGGGAACAGTCTACCCAACTTGACCAAAGCGCTTTCAGGACCCAAAGACGGGGTATAGAGTGAAACGAACAAACCGCAAATTCTGAATACCCATTGAACTATATCCTTGTAGAGTTGAGGAGAATTTGGTGATGCGGGTCTCGTAAGACTTCTACACAAGAAGTTTTACAACTCCCTAGGCAGTGCACCTAATCGTTATAGTGTAGTATAGGCAAGACTCAGGGTTGTTTATTGTTCACTCGGGGAATAGGTTGGGAAGGCTTGATCACGGTCTAACAGAATTCTAAGGGTTGAGAGAAGATTATTTTTGTATTCTTATATTTTATGGAAAGCAAGTAAATCATATAATTGGAGAGGTGGTTGGAATTAGCTATTAAACTAAATATATTCTACGCTACTGGTGATAACAATAAGATAAAAGATTATGTTTATTTAATCATGTATTACTCCCTAGATTACTTCTCTTAGTGTTTTTGCCTTGTCACCCTTGTGATGATCCGTGTAACTATTTCCTAAAGCATGAACGAATTACACGAACCCGCCGTCTACTTAGTATGCCGCTAAAGCAACGCACATGCAAGGTAGTATGAAGACTATTACACGGCCCCTAGGAGTTTACTAAGTGCATGTGAAATATATTAAGAGTGGATCAACCATATTAGGGGGCAAGGCAGTATAAAGACTATTACCCGATTGTATCCTTTCTACATAATCACGTTTCCCTAGACATATCAATAGCGATGCAGACAAAAGCTGGTTTTCTAAGACCTAACGTGCACATCCATCACAAGAAGCAACACCACTAAGATCTACATTCTAGATTTCATACAATCATAAATAAACACAATAGGAGGTTTAGCCAAGCATGTTAAAGATAAAGCAAGAACAATAAATCAAACAACACATAGACATATTGAATAATTAAGTAAACCTTACTTGATTAAAACATGAACTGGAAGAGGTACAATAAGGTTTTTAGGCCCTAAAATCGTCTCCTACAACTGCTAAACGAACTAGGGTTCGTACCCTCTTTATATTCTAAAGTTACACACTCAAAACCCTAAATTCGGGTTTTTATATATAGGAAAGATGCTGTGATGGCGTCGCGTTTTAATCATGACGCCGTCATGAATAGAATATTCTAGATATTGGGCTGGGTCGTGAACTTGTGACGCTGTGACACCCCAAGAATTTCCATTCAATAAATTAGCCGTTTCCGTTTAGTAACTTGAATTTTCGAGGTTTCGTTTAATATTTACGCGTAAC